>JARBDR010000563.1:17500-250000 GCA_029721355.1 Tegillarca granosa
TAAAAAATCAAGATGTCTCAATGAATTACAAAATAACAAAGCAGAAACGTGAAACTTCAGACATACAAGGAATTCAATGACAATATATTATTTTATACACATTAACTTAAAAACTACGGTAAATTTGTTTGAGGCACTGACCCTGTTTTCTTATACCACTTTTTGAATGTATATTTAAATTTGTATGATTAAACTAAAAAAGTGGTATATGACACTGTGAAGAATTTCTAATTCATCAAAAAATGAACATGCACTTAACTTTTTGTAGCTATGCGATCAGCCTTTTTCGAAACAAAAACTTCATTCTGTAATTCCGTACCATATTGATATATTCACCTAAGGGACACCTTTTCAGTCAAATCCCTAATCTGATTTGAACTTGATATGAAGTAAATTTACAATAATTTAGTGAGGCTTACACTAAATTAAGTTTACTTTCAAGATTTTGGTTTAAAACATCGACATGATTTTAATCAGAGATGGTTATACTGTCAGTATAGATAGAACTGTAATAGTTTTAGGTTAATTACATTTCATAAGAAGGTTTGAAATCGACATCCATTTTTTTACTCTAATGATTTACAATTACATTCATTATTTCTACACAAATCTCCTTACATAAACTGTTACCACGAAGCAATTCCTCCCTAAGCTTAAAGCGAAATTTTGAAATAAATATCTGTATTAGGATCCTTTTCATCCGCGTAAAACCTACTCACACAAAAGTCTAAGGTGTTATTAGCTTTCGTTAATGTAAAGCAGTCTTCCTAACAGCTAATGTTTATTTGTTAAATAAGTTCCGATCAAATGCAATAAACATTGTAAAGGTTGTCTGTTGACTTTTTTATGTACTGTAAAGAATTGTTAAGGCTGTCTGATGACTTTTGTAATGTACCGTAAGAAATTGTGAAGGCTGTCTGAAGACTTTTGTTGTGTACCGTAAGAAATTGTGAAGGCTGTATGTTGACTTTTGTTATGCACCTTAAGAAATTGTGAAGGCTGTCCGAAGACTTTTGTTATGTACCGTAAGAAATTGTGAAGGCTGTCTGAAAACTTTTGTTATGTACCGTAAGAAATTGTGAAGGCTGTCTGAAGACTTTTGTTATGCACCGTAAGAAATTGTGAAGCTGTCTGAAGACTTTTGTTATGTACCGTAAGAAATTGTGAAGGCTGTCTGAAGACTTTTGTTATGTACCGTAAGAAATTGTGAAGGCTGTCTGTTGACTTTTGTTATGCACCGTAAAAAATTGTACGGCTGTCTCAAAACTTTTGTTATGTACCGTAAGAAGTTGTGAAGGTTGTCTGTTGACTTTTGTTATGTACCGTAAGGAAATGTGACGGTTGTCTGTTGACTTTTGTTATGCAGCGTAAGGAATTGTGAAGGTTGTCTGAAGACTTTTGTTAGGCACCGTAAGGAATTGTGAAGGCTGTCTGAAGACTTTTGTTATGCACCGTAAGGAATTGTGAAGGTTGTCTGTTGACTTTTATTATGTACCGTAAGGAAATGTGACGGTTGTCTGTTGACTTTTGTTATGCAGCGTAAGGAATGTGAAGGCTGTCTGAAGACTTTGTTAGGCACGTGAGGAATTGTGAAGGTTGTCTGTTGACTTTTGTTATGCACCGTAAGGAATTGTAAAGGCTGTCTGAAGACTATGTTATGCGCCGTAAGGAATTGTGAAGGTTGTCTGAAGACTTTTGTAAGGCACGTGAAGAATTCTGAAGGTTGTCTGTTGACTTTTGTTATGCACCGTAAGGAATTGTGAAGGCTGTCTGAAGACTTTGTTATGCGCCGTAAGGAATTGTGAAGGTTGTCTGTTAACTTTTGTTATGCAGCGTAAGGAATTGTGAAGGCTGTCTGAAGACTTTGTTATGCGCCGTAACGAATTGTGAAGGTTGTCTGTTCACTTTTGTTGTGCACCGTAAGGAATTGTGAAGGTTGTCTGGAGACTTTGTTATGCGCCGTAACGAATTGTGAAGGTTGTCTGTTGACTTTTGTTTTGCACCGTAAGGAATTGTGAAGGCTGTCTAAAGACTTTGTTAGGCACGTGAGGAATTGTGAAGGCTATCTGAAGACTTTTGTTATGCGCCGTAAGGAATTGTGAAAGTTGTCTCTTGACTTTTGTTATGTACCGTAAGGAAATGTGACGGTTGTCTATTGACTTTTGTTACGCACCGTAAGGAATTGTGAAGGTTGTCTGTTGACTTTTGTTATGTACCGTAAGGAATTGTGAAGGTTGTCTGTTGACTTTTGTTATGCGCCGTAAGGAATTGTCAAGGTTGTCTGTTGACTTTTGTTATGTACCGTAAGGAAATGTGACTGTTGTCTGTTGACTTTTGTTATGCGCCGTAAGGAATTATCAAGGTTGTCTGTTGACTTTTGTTATGTACCGTAAGGAAATGTGACGGTTGTCTGTTCACTTTTGTTGTGCACCGTAAGGAATTGTGAAGGTTGTCTGAAGACTTTGTTATGCGCCGTAACGAATTGTGAAGGTTGTCTGTTGACTTTTGTTATGCAGCGTAAGGAATTGTGAAGATTGTCTGAAGACTTTTGTTAGGCACCGTAAGGAATTGTGAAGGCTGTCTGAAGACTTTTGTTATGCACCGTAAGGAATTGTAAAGGCTGTCTGTTGACTTTTGTTATGTACCGTAAGGAAATGTGACGGTTGTCTATTGACTTTTGTTACGCACCGTAAGGAATTGTGAAGGTTGTCTGTTGACTTTTGTTATGTACCGTAAGGAATTGTGAAGGTTGTCTGTTGACTTTTGTTATGCGCCGTAAGGAATTGTCAAGGTTGTCTGTTGACTTTTGTTATGTACCGTAAGGAATTGTGAAGGTTGTCTGTTGACTTTTGTTATGCGCCGTAAGGAATTGTCAAGGTTGTCTCTTGACTTTTGTTATGTACCGTAAGGAAATGTGACGGTTGTCTGTTCACTTTTGTTGTGCACCGTAAGGAATTGTGAAGGTTGTCTGAAGACTTTGTTATGCGCCGTAACGAATTGTGAAGGTTGTCTGTTGACTTTTGTTTTGCACCGTAAGGAATTGTGAAGGCTGTCTAAAGACTTTGTTAGGCACGTGAGGAATTGTGAAGGCTATCTGAAGACTTTTGTTATGCGCCGTAAGGAATTGTGAAGGTTGTCTCTTGACTTTTGTTATGTACCGTAAGGAAATGTGACGGTTGTCTATTGACTTTTGTTACGCACCGTAAGGAATTGTGAAGGTTGTCTGTTGACTTTTGTTATGTACCGCAAGGAATTGTGAAGGTTGTCTGTTGACTTTTGTTATGCGCCGTAAGGAATTGTCAAGGTTGTCTGTTGACTTTTGTTATGTACCGTAAGGAATTGTGAAGGTTGTCTGTTGACTTTTGTTATGCGCCGTAAGGAATTGTCAAGGTTGTCTGTTGACTTTTGTTATGTACCGTAAGGAAATGTGACGGTTGTCTGTTGACTTTTGTTATGCGCCGTAAGGAATTGTGAAGGTTGTCTGTTGACTTTTGTTATGTACAGTAAGGAAATGTGACGGTTGTCTGTTGACTTTTGTTATGCAGCGTAAGGAATTGTGAAGGCTATCTAAAGACTTTGTTATGCGCCGTAAGGAATTGTGAAGGTTGTCTGTTGACTTTTGTTATGCATCGTAAGGAATTGTGAAGGCTGTCTGTTGACTTTTGTTATGCACCGTAAGGAATTGTGAAGGCTGTCTGTTAACTTTTGTTATGCACCGTAAGGAATTGTGAAGGTTGTCTGTTGACTTTTTTTAGGCACCGTGAGGAATTGTGAAGGCTATCTGAAGAATTTGTTAGGCACGTGAGGAATTGTGAAGGCTGTCTGAAGACTTTGTTTGGCATGTGAGGAATTGTGAAGGCTGTCTGAAGACTTTGTTAGGCACGTTAGGAATTGTGAAGGCTGTCTGAAGACTTTTGTTACGTGCCGTAAGGAATTGTGAAGGTTGTCTGTTGACTTTTGTTATGCACCGTAAGGAATTGTGAAGGCTGTCTGAAGACTTTTTTAGGCACGTAAGGAATTGTGAAGGCTATCAGAAGACTTTTGTTATGCGCCGTAAGGAATTGTGAAGGCTGTCTGTTGACTTGTGTTATGCACCGTAAGGAACTGTGAAGGCTGTCTGAAGACTTTGTTAGGCACGTGAGGAATTGCGAAGGCTGTCTGTTGACTTTTGTTATGCGCCGTAAGGAATTGTGAAGGATATCTGAAGACTTTGTTAGGCACGTGAGGAATTGTGAAGGTTGTCTGTTGACTTTTGTTATGCACCGTAAGGAATTGTAAAGGCTGTCTGAAGACTATGTTATGCGCCGTAAGGAATTGTGAAGGTTGTCTGAAGACTTTTGTAAGGCACGTGAAGAATTCTGAAGGTTGTCTGTTGACTTTTGTTATGCACCGTAAGGAATTGTGAAGGCTGTCTGAAGACTTTGTTATGCGCCGTAAGGAATTGTGAAGGTTGTCTGTTAACTTTTGTTATGCAGCGTAAGGAATTGTGAAGGCTGTCTGAAGACTTTGTTATGCGCCGTAACGAATTGTGAAGGTTGTCTGTTCACTTTTGTTGTGCACCGTAAGGAATTGTGAAGGTTGTCTGGAGACTTTGTTATGCGCCGTAACGAATTGTGAAGGTTGTCTGTTGACTTTTGTTTTGCACCGTAAGGAATTGTGAAGGCTGTCTAAAGACTTTGTTAGGCACGTGAGGAATTGTGAAGGCTATCTGAAGACTTTTGTTATGCGCCGTAAGGAATTGTGAAGGTTGTCTCTTGACTTTTGTTATGTACCGTAAGGAAATGTGACGGTTGTCTATTGACTTTTGTTACGCACCGTAAGGAATTGTGAAGGTTGTCTGTTGACTTTTGTTATGTACCGCAAGGAATTGTGAAGGTTGTCTGTTGACTTTTGTTATGCGCCGTAAGGAATTGTCAAGGTTGTCTGTTGACTTTTGTTATGTACCGTAAGGAAATGTGACGGTTGTCTGTTGACTTTTGTTATGCGCCGTAAGGAATTATCAAGGTTGTCTGTTGACTTTTGTTATGTACCGTAAGGAAATGTGACGGTTGTCTGTTCACTTTTGTTGTGCACCGTAAGGAATTGTGAAGGTTGTCTGAAGACTTTGTTATGCGCCGTAACGAATTGTGAAGGTTGTCTGTTGACTTTTGTTATGCAGCGTAAGGAATTGTGAAGATTGTCTGAAGACTTTTGTTAGGCACCGTAAGGAATTGTGAAGGCTGTCTGAAGACTTTTGTTATGCACCGTAAGGAATTGTAAAGGCTGTCTGTTGACTTTTGTTATGTACCGTAAGGAAATGTGACGGTTATCTATTGACTTTTGTTACGCACCGTAAGGAATTGTGAAGGTTGTCTGTTGACTTTTGTTATGTACCGTAAGGAATTGTGAAGGTTGTCTGTTGACTTTTGTTATGCGCCGTAAGGAATTGTCAAGGTTGTCTGTTGACTTTTGTTATGTACCGTAAGGAATTGTGAAGGTTGTCTGTTGACTTTTGTTATGCGCCGTAAGGAATTGTCAAGGTTGTCTCTTGACTTTTGTTATGTACCGTAAGGAAATGTGACGGTTGTCTGTTCACTTTTGTTGTGCACCGTAAGGAATTGTGAAGGTTGTCTGAAGACTTTGTTATGCGCCGTAACGAATTGTGAAGGTTGTCTGTTGACTTTTGTTTTGCACCGTAAGGAATTGTGAAGGCTGTCTAAAGACTTTGTTAGGCACGTGAGGAATTGTGAAGGCTATCTGAAGACTTTTGTTATGCGCCGTAAGGAATTGTGAAGGTTGTCTCTTGACTTTTGTTATGTACCGTAAGGAAATGTGACGGTTGTCTATTGACTTTTGTTACGCACCGTAAGGAATTGTGAAGGTTGTCTGTTGACTTTTGTTATGTACCGCAAGGAATTGTGAAGGTTGTCTGTTGACTTTTGTTATGCGCCGTAAGGAATTGTCAAGGTTGTCTGTTGACTTTTGTTATGTACCGTAAGGAATTGTGAAGGTTGTCTGTTGACTTTTGTTATGCGCCGTAAGGAATTGTCAAGGTTGTCTGTTGACTTTTGTTATGTACCGTAAGGAAATGTGACGGTTGTCTGTTGACTTTTGTTATGCGCCGTAAGGAATTGTGAAGGTTGTCTGTTGACTTTTGTTATGTACAGTAAGGAAATGTGACGGTTGTCTGTTGACTTTTGTTATGCAGCGTAAGGAATTGTGAAGGCTATCTAAAGACTTTGTTATGCGCCGTAAGGAATTGTGAAGGTTGTCTGTTGACTTTTGTTATGCATCGTAAGGAATTGTGAAGGCTGTCTGTTGACTTTTGTTATGCACCGTAAGGAATTGTGAAGGCTGTCTGTTAACTTTTGTTATGCACCGTAAGGAATTGTGAAGGTTGTCTGTTGACTTTTTTTAGGCACCGTGAGGAATTGTGAAGGCTATCTGAAGAATTTGTTAGGCACGTGAGGAATTGTGAAGGCTGTCTGAAGACTTTGTTTGGCATGTGAGGAATTGTGAAGGCTGTCTGAAGACTTTGTTAGGCACGTTAGGAATTGTGAAGGCTGTCTGAAGACTTTTGTTACGTGCCGTAAGGAATTGTGAAGGTTGTCTGTTGACTTTTGTTATGCACCGTAAGGAATTGTGAAGGCTGTCTGAAGACTTTTTTAGGCACGTAAGGAATTGTGAAGGCTATCAGAAGACTTTTGTTATGCGCCGTAAGGAATTGTGAAGGCTGTCTGTTGACTTGTGTTATGCACCGTAAGGAACTGTGAAGGCTGTCTGAAGACTTTGTTAGGCACGTGAGGAATTGCGAAGGCTGTCTGTTGACTTTTGTTATGCGCCGTAAGGAATTGTGAAGGATATCTGAAGACTTTGTTAGGCACGTGAGGAATTGTGAAGGTTGTCTGTTGACTTTTGTTATACACCGTAAGGAATTGTGAAGGCTATCTGAAGACTTTGTTAGGCACGTAAGGAATTGTGAAGGTTGTCTGTTGACTTTTGTTATGCACCGTAAGGAATTGCGAAGGCTGTCTCAAGACTTTAGTTATGCACCGTAAGGAATTGTGAAGGCTGTCTGTTGACTTTTGTTATGCACCGTAAGGAATTGTGAAGGCTGTCTGAAGACTTTGTTAGGCACGTGAGGATTTGTAACGGTTGACTGTTGACTTTTGTTATGCACCGTAAGGAATTGTGAAGGCTATCTGAACTTTGTTAGGCACGTGAGGAATTGTGAAGGTTGTCTGTTGACTTTTGTTATGCACCGTAAGGAATTGTGAAGGCTATCTGAAGACTTTGTTAGGCACGTAAGGAATTGTGAAGGTTGTCTGTTCACTTTTGTTATGCACCGTAAGGAATGGTGAAGGCTATCTTAAGACTTTGTTAGGCACTTGAGGAATTGTGAAGGATGTCTGTTGACTTTTGTTATGCACCGTAAGGAATTGTGAAGGTTATCTGAAGACTTTGTTAGGCACGTGAGAAATTGTGAAGGCTGTCTGTTGACTTTTGTTATGCACCGTAAGGAATTGTGAAGGCTATCTGAAGACTTTGTTAGGCACGTGAAGAATTGTGAAGGTTGTCTGTTGACTTTTGTTATACACCGTAAGGAATTGTGAAGGCTATCTGAAGACTTTGTTAGGCATGTGAGGAATTGTGAAGGTTGTCTGTTGACTTTTGTTATGCACCTTAAGGAATTGTGAAGGCTATCTGAAGACTTTGTTAGGCACGTGAGGAATTCTGAAGGTTGTCTGTTGACTTTTGTTATGCGCAGTAAGGAAATGTGAAGGTTATCTGTTGACTTTTGTTATGGAGCGTAAGGAATTTTGAAGGTTGTCTGTTGACTTTTGTTATGCACCGTAAGGAATTGTGAAGGTTATCTGAAGACTTTGTTAGGCACGTGAGGAATTGTGAAGGCTGTCTGTTGACTTTTGTTATGCGCAGTAAGGAATTGTGAAGGCTGTCTGAAGACTTTGTTAGGCACGTAAGGAATTGCGATGGCTGTCTGTTGACTTTTGTTATGCACCGTAAGGAATTGTGAAGGCTGTCTGAAGACTTTGTTAGGCACGTAAGGAATTGTGAAGGTTCTCTGCTGACTTTTGTTATGCACCGTAAGGAATTGTGAAGGCGTTCTGAAGACTTTGTTAGGCACGTGAGGAATTGTGAAGGTTGTCTGTTGACTTTTGTTATGCACCGTAAGGAATTGTGAAGGCTATCTGAAGACTTTTTTAGGCACGTGAGGAATTGTGAAGGCTGTCTGTTGACTTTTGTTATGCACCGTAAGGAATTGTGAAGGCTATCTGAAGACTTTGTTAGGCACGTGAGGAATTGTGAAGGTTCTCTGCTGACTTTTGTTATGCACCGTAAGGAATTGTGAAGTTTGTCTGAAGACTTTTGTTAGGCACCGTAAGGAATTGTGAAGGCTGTCTGAAGACTTTGTTAGGCACGTGAGGAATTGTGAAGGTTCTCTGCTGACTTTTGTTATGCACCGTAAGGAATTGTGAAGGCTGTCTGAAGACTTTGTTAGGCACGTAAGGAATTGTGAAGGCTGTCTGTTGACTTTTGTTATGCACCGTAAGGAATTGTGAAAGCTGTCTGAAGATTTTGTTAGGCACGTGAAGAATTGTGAAGGTTGTCTGTTGACTTTTGTTATGCACCGTAAGGAATTGTGAAGGCTGTCTGATGACTTTGTTAGGCACGTGAGAAATTGTGAAGGCTGTCTGTTGACTTTTGTTATGCACCGTAAGGAATTGTGAAGGCTATCTGTAGACTTTTGTTATGCGCCGTAAGGAATTGTGAAGGTTGTCTGTTGACTTTTGTTATGCGCCGTAAGGAATTGTCAAGGTTGTCTGTTGACTTTTGTTAGGCACCGTAAGGAATTGTGAAGGCTGTCTGAAGACTTTTGTTATGCACCGTAAGGAATTGTAAAGGCTGTCTGTTGACTTTTTTATGCACCGTAAGGAATTGTGAAGGCTGTCTGAAGACTTTGTTAGGCACGTGAGGAATTGTGAAGGTTGTCTGTTGACTTTTGTTATGCAGCGTACGGAATTGCGACGGCTATCTGGAGAATTTTTTAGGCACGTGAGGAACTGTGAAGGCTATCTGAAGACTTTTGTTATGCGCCGTAAGGAATTGTGAAGGTTGTCTGTTGACTTTTGTTATGCACCGTAAGTAATTGTGAAGGTTGTCTGTTGACTTTTGTTAAGCACCGTAAGGAATTGTGAAGGCTGTCTGAAGACTTTGTTAGGCACGTGAGGAATTGTGAAGGTTGTCTGTTGACTTTTGTTAGGCAGCGTAAGCAATTGTGAAGGCTATTTGAAGACTTTTGTTATGCGCCGTAGGTAATTTTGAAGGTTGTCTGTTGACTTTTGTTAAGCTTCGTAAGGAATTGTGAAGGCTGTCTGAAGACTTTGTTAGGCACGTGAGGAATTGTGAAGGTTGTCTGTTGACTTTTGTTATGGAGCGTAAGGAATTTTGAAGGTTGTCTGTTGACTTTTGTTATGCACCGTAAGGAATTGTGAAGGTTATCTGAAGACTTTGTTAGGCACGTGAGGAATTGTGAAGGCTGTCTGTTGACTTTTGTTATGCGCAGTAAGGAATTGTGAAGGCTGTCTGAAGACTTTGTTAGGCACGTAAGGAATTGCGATGGCTGTCTGTTGACTTTTGTTATGCACCGTAAGGAATTGTGAAGGCTGTCTGAAGACTTTGTTAGGCACGTAAGGAATTGTGAAGGTTCTCTGCTGACTTTTGTTATGCACCGTAAGGAATTGTGAAGGCGTTCTGAAGACTTTGTTAGGCACGTGAGGAATTGTGAAGGTTGTCTGTTGACTTTTGTTATGCACCGTAAGGAATTGTGAAGGCTATCTGAAGACTTTTTTAGGCACGTGAGGAATTGTGAAGGCTGTCTGTTGACTTTTGTTATGCACCGTAAGGAATTGTGAAGGCTATCTGAAGACTTTGTTAGGCACGTGAGGAATTGTGAAGGTTCTCTGCTGACTTTTGTTATGCACCGTAAGGAATTGTGAAGTTTGTCTGAAGACTTTTGTTAGGCACCGTAAGGAATTGTGAAGGCTGTCTGAAGACTTTGTTAGGCACGTGAGGAATTGTGAAGGTTCTCTGCTGACTTTTGTTATGCACCGTAAGGAATTGTGAAGGCTGTCTGAAGACTTTGTTAGGCACGTAAGGAATTGTGAAGGCTGTCTGTTGACTTTTGTTATGCACCGTAAGGAATTGTGAAAGCTGTCTGAAGATTTTGTTAGGCACGTGAAGAATTGTGAAGGTTGTCTGTTGACTTTTGTTATGCACCGTAAGGAATTGTGAAGGCTGTCTGATGACTTTGTTAGGCACGTGAGAAATTGTGAAGGCTGTCTGTTGACTTTTGTTATGCACCGTAAGGAATTGTGAAGGCTATCTGTAGACTTTTGTTATGCGCCGTAAGGAATTGTGAAGGTTGTCTGTTGACTTTTGTTATGCAGCGTAAGGAATTGTGAAGATTGTCTGAAGACTTTTGTTAGGCACCGTAAGGAATTGTGAAGGCTGTCTGAAGACTTTTGTTATGCACCGTAAGGAATTGTAAAGGCTGTCTGTTGACTTTTTTATGCACCGTAAGGAATTGTGAAGGCTGTCTGAAGACTTTGTTAGGCACGTGAGGAATTGTGAAGGTTGTCTGTTGACTTTTGTTATGCAGCGTACGGAATTGCGACGGCTATCTGGAGAATTTTTTAGGCACGTGAGGAACTGTGAAGGCTATCTGAAGACTTTTGTTATGCGCCGTAAGGAATTGTGAAGGTTGTCTGTTGACTTTTGTTATGCACCGTAAGTAATTGTGAAGGTTGTCTGTTGACTTTTGTTAAGCACCGTAAGGAATTGTGAAGGCTGTCTGAAGACTTTGTTAGGCACGTGAGGAATTGTGAAGGTTGTCTGTTGACTTTTGTTAGGCAGCGTAAGCAATTGTGAAGGCTATTTGAAGACTTTTGTTATGCGCCGTAGGTAATTTTGAAGGTTGTCTGTTGACTTTTGTTAAGCTTCGTAAGGAATTGTGAAGGCTGTCTGAAGACTTTGTTAGGCACGTGAGGAATTGTGAAGGTTGTCTGTTGACTTTTGTTAGGCACCGTAAGGAATTGTGAAGGCTGTCTGAAGACTTTGTTAGGCACGTAAGGAATTGTGAAGGTTGTCTGTTGACTTTTGTTAGGCACAGTAAGGAATTGTGAAGGCTGTCTGAAGACTTTTTGTTAGGCACGTGAGGAATTGTGAAGGTTGTCTGTTGACTTTTGTTATGCGCCGTAAGGAATTGTGAAGGTTGTCTGTTGACTTTTGTAAGGCACCGTAAGGAATTGTGAAGGCTGTATGAAGACTTTGTTAGGCACGTGAGGAATTGTGAAGGTTGTCTGTTGACTTTTGTTTTGCAGCGTAAGGAATTGTGAAGGTTGTCTTTTGACTTTTGTTATGTACTGTAAAGAATTGTAAAGGCTATCTTTTGATTTTTGTTATGTACCGTAAGGGATTGTAAAAAGGCTGTTCAATAATTTTTGTTATGTTCTTTAAAGAATTGTTAAAGTTCTCTGATATCTTTTGTTATGTACTGTAGGGATTTGTAAAGGTTGTCTGAAAACTTTTTTATGTACTGGTAGGAATTGCAGACTGTGACATGAATTTCGTCATGTACTGTAAGGATTTGTAAAGGTTGTCTGAAAACTTTTTTATGTACTGTGAGGAATTGTAGACTGTGACATGCATTTCGTCATGTACTGTAAGGATTTGTAAGAAGCTGTCTGTTGACTTTTGTTATGTACCGTAAGGGATTGTAAAAAGGCTGTTTGATAATGTTTGTAATGTTCTGTAAAGAATTGGAAAGGTTTTCTGAAAACTTTTGTTATGTACTGTAAGGATTTGTAAAGGTTGTCTGAAAACTTTTTCATGTACTATAAGGAATTGTTGACTGTGACATGAATTTCGTCATGTACTGTAAGGATTTGTAGAGGCTGTCTGTTGACTTTTGTTATGCAAAATGATGAACTGTACAGGTTGTCTGTTGACTTTTGTAAATTTGTAATTTTATTTATGTTTTACTTGTTTTTTGGTTGATCGTTAAGTATAAAGGTTTATGGTATTCGATTTGTTTAATTTTTGTTTTTATCAGTTAGAATTAATAATAGAAAGTATGGATACGCGTTTATCTTTTTGTGTAGTAATGAATTTTATAGTGAAATAAAACTATTAATCTTTCTGCCAATTTTCTTCCGTTAACAGAATTAGGTCAGTGGAAGTGAATGAATAAAACGTAACGATAATTTCATTTTATATTTGCTAATATTCAAGTTTTATATCAATATTTGAGTCAGCCAGCTTTTTATGCCATTATATCTACAGCTTATTAAGAAATCATTGTATCAGCAGATTCATTTTATCATTTAATAAAAATGAATTATTTTTGTTCGTGAGTTAACGGTTTATATCGACCACTTCCTATATAGGTTCAAACACTTGTAGAAAAAAGTATTTGCTGCAGTTAGGTATAGATTTTTACCTTGTCGTTAAACGCGGTGTATAAATACATAGCAATTTATCATTCAGTTACATGTCCGCAAGAAAACTGTAACGATGTAACGAATAAAGCTTTATTATTCACAAAAAAGACAGGTACCAAAATACGTATTGATAAAAAGAATTTAAAATGACAAAAGTAAATAAATAAAACAAAGTAGAGACAAATAAATCCTCTCCTAAATACAAATACTCATGTATAAAACAATTTTGAAAGTGTTAATATGACAATCATTTTGATATGTATTTCAAGGTTAAGGTTTCAAAGGTCATGGTTAAAAACTGCATGAAAATATTAAAAAATCTAGAAAAAAAAGTTTGTGTAAGTATGCATTTTATAACTTAGTACAAGCTGCGTAAAGATGGTGACATGATTATATATCTGAAGTACTATTAACCTTTTTTAAATGTCAGGGTACAAGCTGCGTAAAGATAGTGACATGATTATATATCTGGAGAACTATTAACCTTTTTTAAATGTCAGGGTACAAGCTGCGTAAAGATAGTGACATGATTATATATCTTGAAAACCATTAACCTTTTTTAAATGTCATGATACAAGCTGCGTGAATATAGTGACATGATTAAATATCTGGAATACTATTAACCTTTTTTAAATGTCATGGTACAAGCTGCGTAAATATAGTGACATGATTATATATCTGGAATACCATTAACCTTTTTTAAAAGTCATGGTACAAGCTGCGTAAATATAGTGACATGATTAAATACCTGGAGAACTATTAACCTTTTTTAAATGTCATGGTACAAGCTGCGTAAATATAGTGACATGATTATATATCTGGAATACCATTAACCTTTTTTAAAAGTCATGGTAAAGCTGCGAAAAGATAATGACATGATTAAATACCTGGAGAACTATTAACCTTTTTAGAAGTCATGGTACAAGCTGCGTAAAGATTGTGACATGAATATATATCTGGAATACCATTAACCTTTTTTAAAAGTCATGGTAAAGCTGCGTAAAGATAGTGACTAATTATATATCTGGAGAACTATTAACCTTTTTAAAAATTCATGGTACAAGCTGCGTAAAGATAGTGACATGATTATATATCTGGAGAACTATTAACCTTTTTAAAAATTCATGGTACAAGCTGCGTAAAGATAGTGACATGATTATATATCTGGAATACCATAAACCTTTTTTAAAAGTCATGGTACAAGCTGCGTAAAGATAGTGACTAATTATATATCTGGAGAACTATTAACCTTTTTTAAAAGTCATGGTACAAGCTGCGTAAAGATAGTGACATGATTATATATCCGGAATACTATTAGCCTTTTTTAAAAGTCATGGTACAAGCTGCGTAAAGATTGTGACATGATTATATATCTGGAAAACTATTAACCTTTTTTAAATGTCATGGTACACGCTGCGTAAAGATAGTGACATAATTATATATCTTGAATACTATTAACTTTTTTTAAAAGTCATGGTACAAGCTGCGTAAAAATAATGATATGATTATTTATCTGGAATACTATTAACCTTTTGTAAAAGTAATGGTACAAGCTGCGTAAAGATTGTGACATGATTAAATATCTGGAGAACTATTAACCTTTTATAAAAGTCATGGTACAAACTGGTTAAAGACTGTGACATGATTATATATCTGGAGAACTATAAACCTTTTATATAGTCATGTATATTATAATATTGTAATTATTAATATACCGATCAATTTGATATATTTTTCAAGGTCTGTGTTTCAAAGGTCGAAGAACAAGACCTGACTATAAAAACAAATATGTTATGGAGAACTTAGTTTCTTACATTTTTTTATGGATGACCTTTGCATGGTGCAAAGGACTAAGCTCATTAAAATGACCTAATTTATTACCTAAATGCGTTTATGGTTTTATACATTTTTGGCACTATTATTTGCCATAAAGCCGATGTCTAGGTCATTGTCCCATTCAAGAAATATACTTGAATATCAATGCTTTTAAACAATTTGGTAAAAAATTAATACTGAAATTGCACTAAATATATAACAAAAACCTGCTAAATTTTGATGTGCCAGATGTGCACATTTCGGAAAATCATTCCTCATCAGTGACACTAGGGGCCGAAAAAGTTGATAGATTAAAAAACATACGCCAAACAGTTGCAAATTAATGAATCGTAAGTTCCGAAAATATGTGAATCCAAATCCAGCTAAGGAATGTTTTGCAGGAGAGAACGGACCTTAGTTTTAAATAAATTTCAAAAATTAAGATGACTGAAATTTTTGCTAAATGGTATATTTTCTGACAGCACAAATTACTGCCTACTGAGTTATGGATACCCTCGGGGAGATTTACTCCACCAGCAGCGATACCCGCTCAGGAGTAATAAATATATAACAAACACCTTCTAAATTTTGATGTGCCAGATGTGCACATTTCGGAAAATCATTCCTCATCAGTGACACTAGGGGCCGAAAAAGTTGATAGATTAAAAAACATACGCCAAACAGTTGCAAATTAATGAATTGTAAGTTCCAAAAATATGTGAATCCAAATCCAGCTAAGGAATGTTTTGCAGGAGAGAACAGACCTTAGTTTTAAATAAATTTCAAAAATTAAGATGACTGAAATTTTTGCTAAATAAAATTACACACAATATATGGTCACAGGCATAAATTTTTTTACATTTGTAAAATTTTACCTTGATCCTGTATCAATGCGCATTCAAAGTTTTTGCCTCTAATATTTAGTCACAGATTTGTCTATTTCGGTATACTAGTATATGAAATATGGATATTCCGTTTTCAGATTTTTCTTATTGTACTTTTGCTACTTTTTAAATCTATTTATAAATACACTTTAGACTCTAGACCCTCGATACTTTAGATGTAGCTTTCCTAGGACATGTCGAATTTAAATTAGACTTATCCAGACAGTTGGCTGTAATCTTTGGGAAAATTCTGATAGGTTTTTTAAAAATTATTTAATTGTTCTCTATACTTTTGCAGAAGATGAATATATCCTTAGATAAGCGTTAAGACTTATATACCTTTTGTTGGATATAAAATATACACATTTACTGTGTCTATCAATATTATTGTTATTTTTAAAATATTGCTGTTTTCAGGCTCTTTTTATTAAAACATATTTGTTAAGTTTAAATAATAAAAAATATAAACGCAATCATATGGTGTCCATTCACAAATGATAAAATCTTGTGCTGCAAGATCACAGAAGTAACAATCTTGGGTTCATCCACGGTGGTAGTAGGATGGTATATATCCACAGAAGAAATGATTTTTGTCCATCCACAAATATAATCTGGAATTCATCCACAGAAAAAATAATATTCTGTCCATGCACAAAAAGTAACAATACTTTGTTCATCTTAAGATATAATAACCTGGTGTCCATCCACAAGGGTTCATAACCTGGGGTTCATCCACGGGGGTAGTAGGATGGTATCCGTATAAGGATTATTAAACTGGTGTTCATTCGCATGGTATTATACTGGTGTCCATCAACAGACGTAATAAGTTAAGTAGAATTTAAACACTTATAATTTATATTAACTTTTATATTAAAGTACAAGGACAATGACTGGTATGTTTGTTTTATTGATCCTTTTCATTAATGTCTAACAACGCTTTAATATTGTTTTTTACATCAATCTATAAGGTTTTTTCAATTAATTTTAATATTTGGAGGTTTTTAAAAAGTAGTTTTTACTGTAAGTGTTTAATCTGTTTTAAAACTCTACTAAGCTCATTTTCAATTTTTTATACACTTTTTATTCAAAGGCACATTTGTTAAGAACGGTATAGCAGACACATAATCATGTACAAATTTATCCAATTAGCAGTCCTCAAAATGTGTTAGAATTTTGTAATTTGCAAACAATTTTGAAAACAGCTTTTTATCATTTATAATACGTACAAAACATCTCTAGTACGTAACTTCTTTTTAATTCTTAACTGTTACTTTACTGTGCTTGTTAAATCTCATTTATATGACACTATCTTGTTACAATGATGCTAATGCTAATGGGGTCTAGAAATCACCGCCACATATGTAGACTTTTTTTCTTAATCTTTCCATTTTAGATAAATCATTACTGTCCTTAACTGGCGAAAAGGGGCCTTACAGAATGCCTGCTTCAAGCTCTGTTTGTTCCAGGTTTTTTAAAAAATAAAACACAAACATACCAATTCATTTCCAAATCACAACCCTCCCCCCCCTAAAAAGAAAACTTTGAAAACTGGTCAAATCAGTTATACACATGAAATAATAGAGGCTGGGTAATCGAGATGGGTAAGCACGTCCTGTTAAGCTAGCTCCACCGGTCTCGTGCAAAATCAAATTTGAGGATGAATGGAACATGGAACTATAGGAATTAATATATACCCAGTATAAGTTTGAATATAGTGACTTCTTACTTATCAACAGTATCGTGATAACGGCCATAAATCTTTTAAAATGCCTTGCTTAGCATAGGCTTGCAATATTCTTGCGTCAACAATTTAATTGTAAGTAACTTACTTCGTTATAGAAAGTCCCAGAGTAGGAACAAGCTCTACCATACCTTATTAACTGTGAAACATACACACCATACACAGGAAAAGCAGAATTATTACTGCAAAAAAAACATAAAGTTGACAACAGAAAAAATGAAGTCATCACGTTTGTCGCAAAGCTTCAGATGAAACTTTTGTTGGGTATCTTTATTGAGGTACAAGTCCAAATTTGAAGAAAAACATGAAAATTCAGTCATATCATTTATTAAAAATCAATAGGATAGATGCCATTTACATATTCTCTATATTTTTGAATTTAGAAAGAAATGTGCTGGCTAGAGCCGAGACCCAACATCACAGTTCATCTTTTGTAAAATTAGTTTTGGTATAATTAGGATTCTCTGATATACCATCTAAATTAAGCTCCTTTAAAGACATCCAACGTAGTATTTTTTCAAACGAAAAAATGTTGTTGGAAGACGGGACAAAACATATTTGTTATGTATGTAAGAACAGATTGCAGAAATTTTAGGGTCCCTGAGCACTTAAGAAGGTTACTTTTCATAAACCCTTTAAGTTTTCTAATTTTTGAAAGTTTTTTCTAATTCTTGAAAGTTTTTCTAATTCTTGAAAGTTTTTTCTTTGATTTGGCGTCCATGTTGATGTGGAGTTACAACCATTGGGTTGAATATTGTCTCGGGTTTCACTCGCTGTTTAACTAAATTTTAGATACATTCTTTAACTAGTCCTTATTATTCATTTTTGATATAGATTCCTCTTTAGTTATAAATCTTCTTTTCATGTTCAATAAATGTATTTAAAACTTTATCGTTTTAGTATGCAAATAACTATTACTAATCAGTATTAAAAACACATATAATAATAATAATAATAATAATAATTTGAGGTTAAGTTTGACGAGGTAGCTAGCTAGACAGGATGTGATTATCTTTGGAGCACCTGGTCTCATTTCCCTTTTGTAAGTTCGCGTTTTAAATATATAATACAAATACCAGTTAAATTTTGATGTGCCAGATGTGCACATTTCGGAAATTAATTCCTCATCTGTGTCACAAAGACTGAAAAGTTTGATACATAAAAAATATATACGCCAAACAGTTGAAAATAATGAATATAAAGTTTCAAAATTATATAAATTTAACTTATTTATCAAGTTTTCAAAGACATGGACTAGTATGTTTGTGTTTCATAAGTTAATTTATAATAAACTTTTTAACGTTTTGTTATTTTCTATCTTTATACATGAAAAAACGTCATTGCTTCAAAGAATTATTTTTTAACTAATTTGTTGTACAATCGAAAGCTAATTTACATAAATAAGAAGTACTAGTGTTATTTAAACACAAACATTACAGTAATATCTCAATTACAATACCAAAAGCAAAGTTGTTGTTGTTTTTTTTTTTTTTTTTTTTTTTTTTTTTTTTTGAAAACATGCTTATTCAGTTAAATACATGAACGTCTTCCACGTGCGGAATCAAATTTAAAAATGAGAGGAACATGGAGCTATACAAAATCAAATATATCAAGGAGGATTTTACATTCAAAGACTTGATACTTATGACCAATATTATGGCGACAGACATAACTTTCTGAGGGCCTTGTTAAGTCTAGGCTTGCAATATCCCTGAGTAAACAATTATAAGTGAGCAGCTTGCTTCGTGGTAAAAAACTACATGTACTTCCATAGTAGGAAAAAGCTCTACTAAAACGTATTAACGGCTTCAAATGTATTGAGAAACAAATCAGCAAGCCATGATGCACAATTTGTGTCCATTGGTATACTGATTATTTTTTGAACATTATATTGCCAAACAAATATGTAGTCTATCAAAGAAGTAACATCTGGCTGATATTGTAAAAACTTTTTGTTTGTAGTTCTTGTGGTGTTTGAAAATATAACCAGTATCCCTGTCGGCTTTTACCGACCACAGTCAAACTATGTGTAAGAATTACTAATATATATTGTTCTTTGTATAGATTTTTGTGAAGTTTGGAACTCATTTCAAGTAATGGAGATAAAGTTAGTTCTAGTATATGAAAGGATGCACACAATAAAAACCAAGCTTCTTAATAGGACAATTAACGTAGAATCTGTTACAAACCACAAAAAATTATGTTGGGAGTTTATTAGCTGTGATCACAACACATGTTATGCATGTCTATAAGTATAAAGGAAATACCCGGGTTTCTTAGGGTTCCTGAGCACTGAGGAAGATTTTCGTATTTAAAGACATTTTGTTTGGCAATTTTTGTCTTTATAAAGTACCTCACTGCTATTACTCAGTTAGACAAGAGATTAATTCAATCACTCTATGTCCCTCGCATCATGTTTTTAGTTTATTTATCTTCACTCGAGGTAAACATCAATAAAAATGTCTATTTAAATCAAAAATATCATTGGCTACAACATGGCTACATAGGTCTTTAAACTTTAAAGAATTACATTTTTGCATCTTTGGGCTGGATAGTTTTTGATGTAATGTGTCACATGTCGGTGTTGGGCCACTAATATTTGTGTTTTGATATTATGTGTATTTTGAGGTTGAAAAAAAAAACAGATTAACCTGCTACATCGATGAGGTTGTATAAATAAAGAAAAGGTAGAAAATATTGGACAGTCAAAAAATAGGAAAAATTTAATATGGCACATCAAAATTAAAAAGGTAATATTTACTACCCCTGAGCGGGTACCACTGCTGGTGGAGTAAAACTCCCCGAGTGTATCCATAACTCAGTAGGCAGTACTTTATGCTGTCAGAAAATGTACCATTTAGCAAATTTTCAGCCGAATTTATTTCTTAATTTAAAAAAAAAAAAAAAAAAAAAAAAACTAAAGGTTCGTTCCCTCATGCTAAGCATTCTATAGCTGGATTTGGATCCATATAAGTTTGGAACTTTGGATTTATTTATTTTGAACTGTTTGGCTTATGTTTTTAGCTATCAAACTTTTCGGCCCCTAGTGTCGCTGATGAGGAACGATTTTCCGAAATGTGCAAATATGGCACATCATAATTAAAAAGGTAATTTGTTATATATTTTATTAACTAAATAATTGTTTTCGAGAATCAGAATTTTAGCTTTGTCTACTTGGTTTGTAGTGCGAGACTTATTTGACATGACATCAGGTTACAGCAGACAACTAATTCACAATAAAAAAGATTTATTTTACAACCACAAAACTGAAGAAAACCAAAACGAAACCATCACTCACAAATGTAATTCTATTTTTATCGTAGCAAAGGATTTTTTTTCTATCATTTCACTATTATTGTGCTATAAAAAATATACTCACCAGTCTCAGTGTATATGTCTCCGCTTAAATCTGTTTCTTCTGCTTCAGCTATTGGAGGAAATGAAGAATTATCCATCATTGTAAAAACAAACGGTGTTTTACTTTCCCAGTCCAAAGGATTATATTTACGATGACTTTTATCCCGTTGTTTCGACTGAGTACACATTTTACCATCTTTAGAAAGCGAATTTTTTTTTGGTTTATTTGTAACGCAAAATACCAAATCCCTGCTTGGTCTTCTTTCTTTTGTTTCATACGTAATATCTACAGACGATGCAATATCAACCTTTTGTTTGTTCCTTTTCAGCTTTCGCAATATATTTTTTCTTGTAACATATTTTTGCACTTCTGATGATGAGCATCCACTATCAATCCTACTCTTTGACATTTTTATCAAAATAAGCACTTACATAAATAAGATTTTATCCCGTTATTATGCACATGACAATATTAATGCCATCCTTCTCTTCACTTACTACAAACGAATTGATTTAAATCAAGGATTCTACAAATAGTCTACTCTTCCGTCGACGAGTAAAACATTCCCATTTCCTATTTGTTATATAAAGTTAAATTAATGATGTTCATACAGGTCCATATATAGGTCTGTTTTTTATAAATCCACTGATTTTAATAAATACAAGATATCACTTGTTTACTCTGAATCGTTTAGATTCCTATCTATTTACCGTTACTTAACTAATCTGTTTTCCAGTATATCTGTAGTTTAACAAATCTATAACATTTTCTTTATATTGTCTCCAGTTGATCGTATGAATATTACTATCTGAATTAATCTGTCCTGATCATAGATCCTGGTCTAAAACAGTAAAAATATTAAAGGTTTAGAACATTGATTAATTATGTAAAACTTAGGACCATGACTTGTTACATAACAAGAACACTTCCTAGGTACGTTTTATTAACTTCAACTCTTATCTGCCGATGTTGACACACTAAATGTTTCTTTTGGAAGGAGGTAATATTTTAAAACGAGTGTATGAAACATCGTATCAGTCTCGCACCAAATGATTAAGTAGATTTTTATAGGAATTTTATCGATGTTGTGACTCCAATTTGTTAAGAAGTTTATAGTCAATAATTGTGATGTGATGAATGTAATAAGCTTACATTGTATCAAGAAAACAATTAACAACAGGACTGCTAGAGAGTACATAATATCTCTAATTGTATATAGATAACTTGTTGGATCATATTTTATACTTATTGCTAATATATTTCAGGACATGAGAGACCTTTTGTTTCAACATTTGAAGCATATTTCAGAAAAGTAAGATAGTTTTACTGTAATATCATCTACTGATTGATTAAGACCATGTATAAACAATGATATTAGTTTCGTCGTTAAATTTTCTTGGCTTTTATTCAACAATAACATATTAAAAATGTAATGATACCAAATTGCGTCACTTATTTTATAAAACTACAGTATAATATAATATAATATAACATAATTATAATATAATATAATATAATATAATATAATATAATATAATATAATATAATATAATGTAATGTAATGTAATGTAATGTAATGTAATGTAATGTATATAATATTATAAATATAATATAATATAATATAATATAATATAATGTAATGTAATGTAATGTAATGTAATGTAATGTAATGTAGTGTAGTGTAGTGTAGTGTAGTGTAGTGTAGTGTTGTGTTGTGTTGTGTTGTGTTGTATATTATATTATATTATATTATATTATATTATATTATATTATATTATATTATATTATATTATATTATATTATATTATATTATATTATATTATATTATATTATATTATATTACATTACATTACATTACATTACAAAAAAATTGTAGTTTTTTTTTTTGTTTTTTTTTTTTTTTGTTTTTTTTTTTTTTGGCTTGCTCAATATGAAATCGAATTTATATATCAAAACATTTTGTAGATTTAATTTGGTAAATGTAAGAATTTATTTTCATTATAAACATGATATTTACCTCGGTAAACGGCCTTGATAAAACGTATAGTTCTTAGTTTAATACTTCCCCACATCTACCAAATTTAAGTCGACAATGAGAAACCCATCTCTCTTTTGTTTTTCTTGGGGTGTGTGTGTGTGTGTGTGTGTGTGTGTGTTTGTTAACTAGGTCTCTATCTTAAATATACCTTGTCCTTCATTCCACTAGGTATATTTAAGATAAGAGAAAAAAAATGTATAATAGACCACAAAAAATAAATAAATAAAATAAATAAAAATAGTAATAATTAAAAAAATAAAAAAATAATACAAAATAAAAATAAATAAATAAATAAATTAAACCAGAGACCGTCATTGTTTTTCTGACAACGTCAATGGAATGCGAAGATGAAATTTAAAAATGTTAATTACTCTTCTATTTGCATTTACCGAAAGCGTATTGAGGACAATGTGAAGGATTTACATAATCTACCATGGCGAATTACTAACCTGTCATGGCAAATAGGTATGCTGCCACGGCAATTTAAAATGCAGCCATGGAGCATTATTAGTCTAATTATTATTCTGTAATGGCGCGTTATTATTCTGTCATGGCGAGTTAATATTCCGTCATGGCAAATTATTATTCTGTCATGGCGAGTTTATATTCTGTCGTGGCGAGTTATTATTCTGTCATGGCGGGTTAATATTCTGTCATGGCGAATTATTATTCTGTCATGGCGAGTTTATATTCTGTCATGGCGAATTATTATTCTGTCATGGCGAGTTTATATTCTGTCATGGCGAATTATTATTCTGTCATGGCGAGTTAATATTCCGTCATGGCGAGTTATTTTCTGTCATGGCAAATTGCTAATGACAGATTAGTAATTCGCCGCGGAAAATTGGTAACTCTCCTTGGCAGATTTTTAAAGTTAACAAAATTGCCCTTATTCGCTTTCGTAAAATATTATCATCGCACTAATGTATAACAATTCTATAGCGATATTTTTATATATTTAATTTGCCTGTTAGAGAACTTTTACTTTATAGGGATGCTTTAAGGGTCACACTAATTACCCTGAAACATATCACTCCATTAAATTTTCATCATCGTATCTATCGTGTGTTTAATAAGAAATCTAAATGATATGTGAATCGTCTTAATGTATTTTATCTTTTAAGGATTTCATCTTAGTTATATTTGTTTCGTTTTGTTGAAACATTTGATATCAGCGAGGTCGAGGATGCCTTTGAGTCACTGATAACTCTATATTCCATGAACATGATCTAACATGTGTTGTCTTTCCACATTTACCCTGTTAATCTTTATCACACATATTGAAAAATGTGAACACCAGTTATATCACACAAAACAAATTGACATTAAACTAATTTTTCTATCAAAGTGTCCTTAATAAATCATCGATAGTTCGAGACAAAAGCAAATGTGACAGAAATAAATACACATTTACATTGTATTGTAGTCAAGAATGGCCAATACTTGCCAATGTTTACTAGCAGTAAACACATCACCATTAGTATATGATTTCCGGTGTGTTAAATGTTAAAACACGCTTTCAGATTTACTCTGTATTATCAAACACATTTCTCTCTTTTCAGCATTCATTCGTCTATAATCAATAACTAATCTTTACACCTGATGAAATATGAATCAATATATTCATCTAATGTTACCGAGTTTTGTAACAAGAATGTCTTAATTAAACGTCTGCTAAAGCAGAAATAACGTCATATCTATGTCACCATGTCATCATTTTAGTCAGCATGATGCCATTTATTTTCTATTTCTAATAAAAAATCAATGTACGTTTATTTTTATTGTTTGTTTATTTGTCTGAATTGCTTTTATTTGTTCAGTTATTTCTTTCATAGAATTTGGTAGGTCTAGATAATTTCTCATTAATTTTAAAAATCGTTTATTTATCATGGAATAGTCTCATGGCCTCTGAAATATATTAATTTACGAACCTTTACAGCAAAAACTTAATTACTTATGTAAAAACGGTATTTTTTTTACAGATTTTCCTAGAGTACTACAAGCTGTGTCATTTATAAAAAAAAAACGTTTTCAATAGCTGGCAGTAAACTGAAATTTTGAATAATAAAGTTATAGTGAACTTATGTTTAAACAAACTCTTGTTTGATCGTGTCGTGTTGTTATGTTTATTATTCTTAAAGAAATTTTAAGGAAACGACATTAAAACAAAACGTAGTCACAGACCTTACATACACGTCATTTAAACATAACGTAAACACAGGGCGAACATAAACGTCATTAAAACATAACATAGTCACAGATCTTATGTAGTCACAGACCTAACGTAGACATATACCTTATAGAAACGTCATTAAAACATAACATAGTCACAGACCTTGCAGAACGTCATTAAAACATAACAGAGTCACAGATCTTATGTAGTCACAGACCTAACAATGTCGCAGACCTTATAGAATTGTCACTAAAACATAACATAGTCACAGACCTTACATAAACGTCATTAAAACATAACGTAGTCACAGATTTTAACAAAAAACGTCATTAAAATATAACATAGTCACAGACCTTACGTAGCCACAGTCCATACAGAAACGTAATTAAAACATAACGTAGTCGCAGATCTTACAAAAGTCATTAAACATAACGTAGTCACAGACCTTGCAGGACGTCATTAAACATAACATAGTCACAGACCTTACAGAACGTCACTAAAAGATAATGTAATCACAGACCTTACAGAACGTCACTAAAAGATAACGTAGTTACAGACCTTACAGAACGTCACGAAAAGATAATGTAGTCACAGACCTTACAGAACGTCATTTAAACATAATGTAGTCACAGTCTATGCAGAACGTCATTAAAACATAACGTAGTCACAGACTTTACAGAAACGTAATTAAAACATAACGTAGTCGCAGATCTTACAGAAAGTCATTAAACATAACTTAGTCACAGATTGAAGGACGTCATTAAACATAACATAGCCACAGACCTTACAGAACGTCACTAAAAGATAATGTAAACACAGACCTTACAGAACGTCATTAAAACATAACGTAGTCACAAACCTTACAGAACGTCAATAAAACATAACATAGTCACGGACCTTACGTAGCCACAGTCCATACTGAACGTCATTAAAACATAACGTAGTCACAGACCTTGCAAAACGTCATTCAAACATAACGTAGTCACAGACCTTACAGGACGTCATTAAAACATAACGTAGTCACAGACCTTGCATAACGTCATTAAAACATAACGTAGTCACAGAACTTGCAAAACGTCATTAAAAAACATAACGTAGTCACAGACCTTGCAAAACGTCATTAAAAATAACGTAGTCACAGACCTTACAGAACGTTATTAAAACATAATGTAATCACAGACCTTGCAGAGCGTCATTAAATTAAACTTAGTCACAGACCTAACAGAACGTCATTAAAACATAACTTAGTCACAGATCCTACAGAAGGTCATTAAAACATAACGTAGTAACAGACCTTACAGAACGTTATTAAAACATAATGTAATCACAGACCTTGCAGAACGTCATTTAATTAAACTTAGTCACAGACCTTAGAGAATGTCATTAAATCATAACTTAGTCACAGATGTTACAGAACATCATTAAAACATAATGTTATCACAGACCTTGCAGAACGTCATTAAATCATAACTTAGTCACAGACCTTACATAAACGTCATTAAAACATAACGTAGTCACAGGTTTAAGAAAACTTCATTAAAATATAACATAGTCACAGACCTTACGTAGCCACAGTCCATACAGAAACGTAATTAAAACATAACGTAGTCGCAGATCTTACAAAAGTCATTAAACATAACGTAGTCACAGACCTTGCAGGACGTCATTAAACATAACATAGTCACAGACCTTACAGAACGTCACTAAAAGATAATGTAATCACAGACCTTACAGAACGTCACTAAAAGATAACGTAGTCACAGACCTTACGGAACGTCACGAAAAGATAATGTAGTCACAGACCTTACAGAACGTCATTTAAACATAACGTAGTCACAGACCTTACAGAAAGTCATTAAAACATAATGTAGTCACAGTCTATGCAGAACGTCATTAAAACATAACGTAGTCACACACTTTACAGAAACGTAATTAAAACATAACGTAGTCGCAGATCTTACAGAAAGTCATTAAACATAACGTAGTCACAGATTGAAGGACGTCATTAAACATAACATAGCCACAGACCTTTCAGAACGTCACTAAAAGATAATGTAATCACAGACCTTACAGAACGTCATTAAAACATAACGTAGTCACAGACCTTACAGAACGTCAATAAAACATAACATAGTCACGGACCTTACGTAGCCACAGTCCATACTGAACGTCATTAAAACATAACGTAGTCACAGACCTTGCAAAACGTCATTCTAACATAACGTAGTCACAGACCTTACAAGACGTCATTAAAACATAACGTAGTCACAGACCTTACAGAACGCCATTAAAACATAACGTTGAAACAGACCTTACAGAACGTCATTAAAACATAACGTAGTCACAGAACTTGCAAAACGTCATTAAAAAACATAACGTAGTCACAGACCTTACAGAACGTTATTAAAACATAATGTAATCACAGACCTTGCAGAACGTCATTTAATTAAACTTAGTCACAGACCTTACAGAACGTCATTAAAACATAACGTAGTCACAGACCTTACAGAACGCCATTAAAACATAACGTTGAAACAGACCTTACAGAACGTCATTAAAACATAACGTAGTCACAGAACTTGCAAAACGTCATTAAAAAACATAACGTAGTCACAGACCTTGCAAAACGTCATTAAAAATAACGTAGTCACAGACCTTACAGAACGTTATTAAAACATAATGTAATCACAGACCTTGCAGAGCGTCATTAAATTAAACTTAGTCACAGACCTAACAGAACGTCATTAAAACATAACTTAGTCACAGATCCTACAGAAGGTCATTAAAACATAACGTAGTCACAGACCTTACAGAACGTTATTAAAACATAATGTAATCACAGACCTTGCAGAACGTCATTTAATTAAACTTAGTCACAGACCTTAGAGAATGTCATTAAATCATAACTTAGTCACAGATGTTACAGAACATCATTAAAACATAATGTTATCACAGACCTTGCAGAACGTCATTAAATCATAACTGAGTCACAGACCTTACATAAACGTCATTAAAACATAACGTAGTCACAGGTTTAAGAAAACTTCATTAAAATATAACATAGTCACAGACCTTACGTAGCCACAGTCCATACAGAAACGTAATTAAAACATAACGTAATCGCAGATCTTACAAAAGTCATTAAACATAACGTAGTCACAGACCTTGCAGGACGTCATTAAACATAACATAGTCACAGACCTTACAGAACGTCACTAAAAGATAATGTAATCACAGACCTTACAGAACGTCACTAAAAGATAACGTAGTCACAGACCTTACGGAACGTCACGAAAAGATAATGTAGTCACAGACCTTACAGAACGTCATTTAAACATAACGTAGTCACATCCTTACAGAAAGTCATTAAAACATAATGTAGTCACAGTCTATGCAGAACGTCATTAAAACATAACGTAGTCACACACTTTACAGAAACGTAATTAAAACATAACGTAGTCGCAGATCTTACAGAAAGTCATTAAACATAACGTAGTCATTGATTGAAGGACGTCATTAAACATAACATAGCCACAGACCTTTCAGAACGTCACTAAAAGATAATGTAATCACAGACCTTACAGAACGTCATTATAACATAACGTAGTCACAGACCTTACAGAACGTCAATAAAACATAACATAGTCACGAACCTTACGTAGCCACAGTCCATACTGAACGTCATTAAAACATAACGTAGTCACAGACCTTGCAAAACGTCATTCAAACATAACGTAGTCACAGACCTTACAGGACGTCATTAAAACATAACGTAGTCACAGACCTTACAGAACGCCATTAAAACATAACGTTGAAACAGACCTTACAGAACGTCATTAAAACATAACGTAGTCACAGAACTTGCAAAACGTCATTAAAAAACATAACGTAGTCACAGACCTTGCACAATGTCATTAAAACATAACGTAGTCACAGACCTTACAGAACGTTATTAAAACATAATGTAATCACAGACCTTGCAGAACGTCATTTAATTAAACTTAGTCACAGACCTTACAGAACGTCATTAAAACATAACTTAGTCACAGATCTTACAGAGGGTCATTAAAACATAACGTAGTCACAGACCTTACAGAACGTTATAAAAACATAATGTAATCACAGACCTTGCAGAACGTCATTTAATTAAACTTAGTCACAGACCTTAGAGAACGTCATTAAAACATAACTTAGTCACAGATGTTACAGAACGTCATTTAAACAAAACGTAGTCACAGACCTTAAAGAAAGTCATTAAAACATAATGTAGTCACAGTCTATGCAGAACGTCATTAAAACATAATGTAGTCACAGACTTTACTGAAACGTAATTAAAACATAACGTAGTCGCAGATCTTACAGAAAGTCATTAAACATAACGTAGTCACAGACCTTGCAGGACGTCATTAAACAAAACATAGTCACAGACCTTACAGAACGTCACTAAAAGATAATGTAGTCACAGACCTTACAGAACGTCATTAAAACATAACGTAGTCACAGACCTTGCAGGACGTCATTAAACATAACAAAGTCACAGAGCTTACACAACGTCACTAAAAGATAATGTAATCACAGACCTTACAGGACGTCACTAAAAGATAATGTAGTGACAGACCTTACAGAACGTCACTAAAAGATAATGTAGTCACAGACCTTGCGGGACGTCATTAAACATAACGTAGTCACAGACCTTAGAGCACGTCATTAAAACATAACTTAGTCACAGATGTTACAGAACGTCATTAAAACATAATGTAATCACAGACGTTGCAGAACGTCATTAAATCATAACTTAGTCACAGATGTTACAGAACATCATTTAAACATAATGTAATCACAGATATTGCAGAACGTCATTAAATCATAACTGAGTCACAGACCTTACAGAACGTCATTAAACATAATATAGTCACAGACCTTAAAGAACGTCACTAAAAGATAATGTAGTCACAGACCTTACAGAACGTCACTAAAAGATAATGTAATCACAGACCTTACAGAACGTCAATAAAAGATAATGTAATATCAGACCTTACAGAACGTCATTAAAACATAACGTAGTCACAGACCTTACAGAAAGTCATTAAAACATAATGTAGTCACAGTCTATGCAGAACGTCATTAAAACATAACGTAGTCACAGACCTTACAGAAACGTAATTAAAACATAACGTAGTCGCAGATCTTACAGAAAGTCATTAAACATAACGTAGTCACAGACCTTGCAGGACGTCATTAAACATAACATAGCCCAGACCTTACAGAACGTCACTAAAAGATAGTGTAGTCACAGACCTTACAGAACGTCATTAAAACATAACTTAGTCACAGACCTTGCAGGACGTCATTAAACATAACATAGTCACAGACCTTACAGAACGTCACTAAAAGATAATGTAGTCACAGACCTTACAGAACGTCAATAAAACATAACGTAGTCACAAACCTTGCAGGACGTCATTAAACATAACTTAGTCACAGATCTTACAGAAGGTCATTAAAACATAACGTAGTCACAGACCTTACAGAACGTTATTAAAACATAATGTAATAACAGACCTTGCAGAACGTCATTAAATTAAACTTAGTCACAGACCTTAGAGAACGTCATTAAAACATAACTTAGTCACAGATGTTACAGAACGTCATTAAAACATAATGTAATCACAGACGTTGCAGAACGTCATTAAATCATAACTTAGTCACAGATGTTACAGAACATCATTAAAACATAATGTAATCACAGATATTGCAGAACGTCATTAAATCATAACTGAGTCACAGACCTTACAGAACGTCATTAAATCAAAACGAAGTCACAGACCTTGCAAAACGTCATTTTAACATAACGTAGTCACAGACCTTACAGAAAGTCATTAAAACATAATGTAGTCACAGTCTATGCAGAACGTCATTAAAACATAACGTAGTCACAGACCTTACAGAAACGTAATTAAAACATTACGTAGTCGCAGATCTTACAGAAAGTCATTAAACATAACGTAGTCACAGACCTTGCAGGACGTCATTAAACATAACATAGTCACAGACCTTACAGAACGTCACTAAAATATAATGTAGTCACAGACCTTACAGAACGTCATTAAAACATAACTTAGTCACAGACCTTGCAGGACGTCATTAAACATAACATAGTCACAGACCTTACAGAACGTCACTAAAAGATAATGTAGTCACAGACCTTACAGAACGTCATTAAAACATAACTTAGTCACAGACCTTGCAGGACGTCATTAAACATAACATAGTCACAGACCTTACAGAACGTCATTAAAACATTATGTATCACAGACCTTACAGAAACGTCATTAAAACATAACGAAGTCACAGACCTTACAGAAAGTCATTCAAATATAAAGTAGTCACAGACCTTGCAGAACGTCATTGAATCATAACGTACTCACAGACTTTGCAGAATGTCATTAAAACATAACGTAGTCACAGACCTTATGGAACGTCATTAAAACATAACGTAGTCACAGACCTTATAGAAACGGCAATAAAACATAACGTAGTCACAGACCAGATAGAAACGTCATTAAAATAAGCGTAGTCACAAACCTAACGCAGTCACATATCTAACGTTGTCACAGACCTAACGTAGTCACAGACCTTACAAAACGTCATTAAAACATAACGTAGTCACAGACCTTGCAGAACGTCATTAAACATAACGTAGTCACAGACCTTACAGAAAGTCATTAAAACATAATGTAATCACAGACCCTAAAGTAACGTCACAGACCTTACAGTAACCCCATTAAAATATAACGTAGTCACAGACCTCACGTAGTCACAGACCTAACGTAGTCATAGATCTAACGTAGTCACAGACCTAACATAGTCACAGACCTTGCAGAACGTCATTAAATCATAACGTAGTCACGGATTTTGCAGAATGTCTTTAAAACATAACGTAGTCACAGACCTTACAGAACGTCATTAAAACATAACGTAGTCACAGACCTTGCAGAACGTCGTTAAACATAACGTAGTCACAGACCTTACAGAAAGTCATTAAAACATAATGTAATCACAGACCCTAAAGTAACGTCACAGACCTTACAGTAACCCCATTAAAATATAACGTAGTCACAGACCTCACGTAGTCACAGACCTAACGTAGTCATAGATCTAACGTAGTCACAGACCTAACATAGTCACAGACCTTGCAGAACGTCATTAAATCATAACGTAGTCACGGATTTTGCAGAATGTCTTTAAAACATAACGTAGTCACAGACCTTACAGAACGTCATTAAAACATAACGTAGTCACAGACCTTGCAGAACGTCGTTAAACATAACGTAGTCACAGACCTTACAGAAAGTCATTAAAACATAATGTAATCACAGACCCTATAGTAACGTCACAGACCTTACAGTAACCCCATTAAAATATAACGTAGTCACAGACCTCACATAGTCACAGACCTAACGTAGCCATAGATCTAACGTAGTCACAGACCTAACGTCGTCACAGACCTTGCAGAACGTCATTAAATCATAACGTAGTCACGGATTTTGCAGAATGTCATTTAAACATAACGTAGTCACAGACCTTATAGAACGTCATTAAAACATAACGTAGTCACAGACCTTATAGAACGTCATTAAAACATAACGTAGTCACAGACCTTATAGAAACAGCATTAAAATAAGCGTAGTCACAAACCTAAAGTAAGCACAGATCTAACGTAGTCACAGACCTTGCAGAACGTCATTAAAATATAACTTTTCACAGACCCTGCAGAACGTCATTAAAACATATTATTATATGACTACTGATTTTACTAAGTTTTGATTGGTTGAAAACATGTTAAGCTGCAGTGGACAGATCGTTATGTTCACCGCGCAATTCTGCACGTGAGGGTAATATCATGTTCCAAATTGCCCCACAAGGTCCCTAAAAATAGACGACGGTGATTTCCCATTGTCCAAGAATAGAACCAATCAAAGTCGTCCTAAGTTTTTGATAAGCCAATCATAATTGATCTACTTTAAAAGCATCGGATCTCATTGCATCTTCTGAAAATCATGGCGGATAAAAACAGAAGCTGTTACGAATTGTTTTGAAAGACGCTTGTCTGTCAGTCATAAAATAAAACAATTATTGACTTTAAATTTCGGTTAATACAAGGATTTATGACCCCAAAAGAATGTTATATTCACCTCGGCCTACGGCCTCGGTAAATATAACATTTCTTTTGGGGTCATAAATCCTTGTATTAACCTCATCAAAAGTCAATAATTGTATAATGTAGTCACAGACCTTATAGAACGTCATTAAAACATAACGTAGTCACAGACTTTGCAGAACGTAATTAAAACATAATGTAGTCACAAACCCTACAGTAACGTCATTAAAATATAACGTTATCACTGACCTAACGTAGTCACAGACCTTACAGAACGTCATAAAAACATAACGTAGTCACTGACCTAACAGAACGTCATTCAAACATAATGTAGTCACAGATCTTACAGAACGTCATTAAAACATAACGTAGTCACTGACCTAACGTAGTCACAAACCTTACAGAACGTCATTAAAACATAACGTAGTCACAGACCTAACATAAACATTTGGCAGTATTGGATCTTCGACGTTCAGGAAACATTTGATAAAACAGCTAAGAAAGAAAGAATCGGAAAAAAGAAGTCGGAATTAAAGGACCTTATATACTCTAACCTTACAATATAAAGTAATTATTAATAACTTATCAAAAATGAGAACTTATTATGAAATGTGTTAACTATAGATTAAATTAAATAAAAGTAAATTGTTGATAATTGATAACCCCCTTTTTGTTACAGTGACGTAAAAGTGACGTCGACATGTTTTTACGATCTACTAATGATTGCCAATTTAAGAAGTACAATTGGAATAAACTGTTTTTCAAAACGTTTTCTGTCACTTTTATTTTGGGATTAATACATTTTCTTATGGGGTTTAAACTCTGTGTGTGTGTGGGGGGGGGGGGGGGGGGTTCAGCAGCATTTATATTCAGCATCGATTAGAGTAACGTGTACAAAATAACAAGAATTCCATGGAATTAAATGTCTCGCCTGGTTACTTTTTGACTTTAACATAAACTTTCACATTTTGACACGCCACGGCCGCCACAGGAAAAGCAACACCTAAGTCTCACCTTATGGCGATGTCAGGCTCAACAAAAACTATCAATGGTAAAGTGGAAATGTCTAGCTACATTAACAAATTGTCTAAATAGTAATACAAAAAGTCATCAATGAGTAATTAAGTCTAAGAATTCACATTAAAGAATAATTCATTTTATAATGTATTATTGAACAGACTATTTCATACATTGGATGAATTCTTAATTACTGTAATAAATGTGCAAATTGTTATGAATTAAAAAACGGAAAATATTTCAAATTTTAAGGCAGGACTACAGAAGATACTAGTTACTTTTTTACCCTTCAGTATTTCGAGTGTTTGATTTAACATAAAGGGTTTAATTTAATTTAATTTTTTTTTTTATTATTATTATTTTTTTTTTTTGTTAAAACGGAAAGAAAAAATATCATCAATTCAGCGGAGGCTTAAAGTTAAAAATTCTTGTTTCATTTTAAACATTGAAAGGTAAAGACAAAATAGACCTGCATTTAATGACTTATTATAACATTATACATATAAAGGGTGAAAATAATTTGTTTTCTTGAAAACGATTTAGAAAGAAATTGTTAAAGCTGCATTAAGTTTTCAAAGAAAAAATTAAAACGGTGCTAATCTATTTAATGATGTTCCTAATGAACAATGTTACATTTGGTTCAACGATAAAAGCTTGAATAAATACAGAAACAACAATAATTTCCCATCGAGATGTTGCATGTGGGATCTAATATTAGAACATGTTTACGTCATGAAAAAACGGGTCATTTAAACACAACTTTCAAAAAGGTGAAATACGATAAAATAAACACAGAACTTCGTTGAATTTGTCATTTGTGACTTTGTAAGGGATACATATTACCATTTCAAATACATCTGGATATTAATGACGTACAATCAATGTAACCTGTCATGTTTCACCTTAGATTCATGTTTTTTTTTTTCCTTACATCCGTGCGCATGCTCCATGCTCATAATAATCATCGTTAAACATTGACCAATCGGTTAGAGGATTCCGTTTATTTACAGCTAAAAGAAATGAAATTTTAGAAAATGAATCTCACGGATCGTGGTTAGAGGATATCTATTTAAAAAATATATTTCTAGAAAATCGAAAAAAATCAGAAAATTGAAAAACTCAATGCAGCTTTAAGTTGTCTCACATAAAAAAGTGCAAGATGGTTGCAGTTATTGTTGTAGTTGTCAACACTAGGTACAAAGTGATAAATGTTTTGTGTGTCTGTAAAGATGCAAGATGGTTGCAGTTATTGTTGTAGTTGTCCACACTAGGTACAAAGTGATAAATGTTTTGTGTGTCTGTAAAGGTGCAAGATGGTTGCAGTTATTGTTGTAGTTGTCAACACTAGGTACAAAGTGATAAATGTTTTGTGTGTCTGTAAAGGTGCAAGATGGTTGCAGTTATTGTTGTAGTTGTCCACACTAGGTACAAAGTGATAAATGGTTTGTGTGTCTGTAAAGATGCAAGATGGTTGCAGTTATTGTTGTAGTTGTCCACACTAGGTACAAAGTGATAAATGTTTTGTGTGTCTGTAAAGGTGCAAGATGGTTGCAGTTATTGTTGTAGTTGTCCACACTAGGTACAAAGTGATAAATGTTTTGTGTGTCTGTAAAGGTGCAAGATGGTTGCAGTTATTGTTGTAGTTGTCCACACTAGGTACAAAGTGATAAATGTTTTGTGTGTCTGTAAAGGTGCAAGATGGTTGCAGTTATTGTTGTAGTTTTCCACACTAGGTACAAAGTGATAAATGTTTTGTGTGTCTGTAAAGGTGCAAGATGGTTGCAGTTATTGTTGTAGTTGTCCACACTAGGTACAAAGTGTATACGTGTTTTGTGTGTCTGTAAAGATGCAAGATGGTTGCAGTTATCGTTGTAGTTGTCCACACTAGGTACAAAGTGATAAATGTTTTGTGTGTCTGTAAAGATGCAAGATGGTTGCAGTTATTGTTGTAGTTGTCCACACTATGTACAAAGTGATAAATGTTTTGTGTGTCTGTAAAGGTGCAAGATGGTTGCAGTTATTGTTGTAGTTGTCCACACTAGGTACAAAGTGATAAATGTTTTGTGTGTCTGTAAAGATGCAAGATGGTTGCAGTTATTGTTGTAGTTGTCCACACTAGGTACAAAGTGTATACGTGTTTTGTGTGTCTGTAAAGGTGCAAGATGGTTGCAGTTATTGTTGTAGTTTTCCACACTAGGTACAAAGTGATAAATGTTTTGTGTGTCTGTAAAGGTGCAAGATGGTTGCAGTTATTGTTGTAGTTTTCCACACTAGGTACAAAGTGATAAATGTTTTGTGTGTCTGTAAAGATGCAAGATGGTTGCAGTTATTGTTGTAGTTGTCCACACTAGGTACAAAGTGTATACGTGTTTTGTGTGTCTGTAAAGGTGCAAGATGGTTGCAGTTATTGTTGTAGTTTTCCACACTAGGTACAAAGTGATAAATGTTTTGTGTGTCTGTAAAGATGCAAGATGGTTGCAGTTATTGTTGTAGTTGTCCACACTAGGTACAAAGTGTATACGTGTTTTGTGTGTCTGTAAAGGTGCAAGATGGTTGCAGTTATTGTTGTAATTTTCCACACTAGGTACAAAGTGATAAATGTTTTGTGTGTCTGTAAAGGTGCAAGATGGTTGCAGTTATTGTTGTAGTTTTCCACACTAGGTACAAAGTGATAAATGTTTTGTGTGTCTGTAAAGGTGCAAGATGGTTGCAGTTATTGTTGTAGTTGTCCACACTAGGTACAAAGTGATAAATGTTTTGTGTGTCTGTAAAGATGCAAGATGGTTGCAGTTATTGTTGTTGTTGTCCACACTAGGTACAAAGTGTATACGTGTTTTGTGTGTCTGTAAAGGTGCAAGATGGTTGCAGTTATTGTTGTAGTTGTCCACACTAGGTACAAAGTGATAAATGTTTTGTGTGTCTGTAAAGGTGCAAGATGGTTGCAGTTATTGTTGTAGTTTTCCACACTAGGTACAAAGTGATAAATGTTTTGTGTGTCTGTAAAGGTGCAAGATGGTTGCAGTTATTGTTGTAGTTTTCCACACTAGGTACAAAGTGATAAATGTTTTGTGTGTCTGTAAAGGTGCAAGATGGTTGCAGTTATTGTTGTAGTTGTCCACACTAGGTACAAAGTGATAAATGTTTTGTGTGTCTGTAAAGGTGCAAGATGGTTGCAGTTATTGTTGTAGTTTTCCACACTAGGTACAAAGTGATAAACGTTTTGTGTGTCTGTAAAGGTGCAAGATGGTTGCAGTTATTGTTGTAGTTGTCCACACTAGGTACAAAGTGATAAATGTTTTGTGTGTCTGTAAAGGTGCAAGATGGTTGCAGTTATTGTTGTAGTTTTCCACACTAGGTACAAAGTGATAAATGTTTTGTGTGTCTGTAAAGGTGCAAGATGGTTGCAGTTATGTGGTTGTAGTTGTTAACACTGGGTACAAAGTGTATACGTGTTTTGTGTGTCTAGTTACAGTTAGTGTACTTACATTGTTAACTTGTAAAATCTACATAACCAGGTCAAATCAACCAGGTACATCCCAAGAATCACTAAATGATGTGCTCATAAAAAACCGAATCGAAATAATGACTCTTATACTTTGTCTATAAAATGCCATGATTAAAATATTTTCACTGACGTTGATATTACGAAATGCGAAACATCTGTAACAGTTGTATTACATTTAATGATTTATAGTGTTAATCAATCATACTTTATAAAAATAGGTAATTAGACATAACAATTAACATAAAATGCCTAACCAGAAATGTTACCGTATTTAACACATCATTAGCCTCATCAAACGCCTAGATTGGGTAATTTCAGGTGATTTATCGATAAGTTATATGTATGCTTATGAAAACAAATGTCACAAGTGTGTGTGTGTGTGTGTGTGTGTGTGTGTGTGTGTGTGTGTGTGTTTAGCAATAGCGACAAAATTTAAACATATTTCAATATAACATTGTGTTAGTGTTTTTTCTCTAAGAATTGCTTTATATTCACTTGAAACGTTCTATAAACCAGAACAACACAAATGATTGGAGATAATCAAAATAAGACTGACTTCTTCCTCAGTCAGCAGAATGTAAAATATCATACAACCCATTTCTGTTATATTTCTATGCCACTATACTTAATTTACTAGTAAATATACATGGCAAAATTATGTAACTTGTTTACAATGTGTATCAATTATTTGACATCTAGTACACCGTTTCTACAGCTTTAAAAAAAAGGTTTGACAAATGATAAATTTAAGATTCAGCGCTACTAAAACCAATATTCTATATTACATACTACAATTTCGCTGCCGTAAAGTTGTGTATGTTAGAGAAAATAACAAATAGGAGTGGAAATATAGAAAACAATAAACATGAAAAATAACAAATAGGAGGAGTTGAAATATAAAAAACCAAAAACATGAAAATTAACAAATACAAGGAGTGGAAATATAGAAAACCATAAACATGACAATAACAAACTAAACAGAGAACAAGACACTCTATAGACAATAGAAAACTCAACTAACAACAAGACACTCTACATGGCAATAGAAAACTGAACTAAGAACAAGACACTTTACATGACAATAGCAGACTCAACTAAGAACAAGACACTGTACATGACAATAGAAAACTAAACAGAGAACAAGACACTCTACATGGCAATAGCATACTCAACTAACAACAAGACACTGAACATGACAATAGCAAACTCAATTAAGAATAAGACACTGAACATGACAATGGCAAACTCAACTAAGAACAAGACACTGTACATGACAATAGCATTCTCAACTAAGAATAAGACACTGTACATGGCAATAGCATACTCAACTAAGACCAAGACACTGTACATGACAATGTCAAACTCAACTAAGAACAAGACACTGTACATGACAATAAGATACTCAACTGAGAACAAGACACTGTACGTGACAATAAGATACTCAACTGAGAACAAGACACTGTACGTGACAATAGCAAACTAAACTAAAACCAAGAGAATGTACATGACAATAGTAAACCAAACTCAGAACAAGACATTGTACATGATTATAGAAAACTTAACTAAAAACAAGACACTGTACATGACAAAAGCAAACTGAACCGAAAAAAAGACACTTTCATAACAATAGCAAGCTAAACTAAAAACAAGACACTGTACATGACAATAGTTAACTGAACTAAGAACAGAACAATGTACATGACAATAGCAAACTAAATGGAGAAAAAGAAATGTAAATGGCAATAGAAAACTCAACTAAGAACAGGACACTTACATGACAATAACAAACTCAACTTAGAACAAAACACTATACATGACATAGCAAACTCGACTAAGAACAGAAAAATGTACATGACAATGGCAAACTCAACTAAGAACAAGACACTTTCGTGACAATAGCAAACTCAACTAAGAACAAAAGACTCTATATGACAATAGCAAACTCAACCAAGAACAAGACAATGTACATGACAATAGTAAACTGAACTAAGAACAGGACAATGTACATGACAATAGCAAACTCAACTAAGAACAAGACACTGTCAATAACATTAACAAACTAAATTAAGAACAAGGCAATGTACATGACAATAGCAAACTGAACTAAGAACAAGGCAATGTACATGACAATAGCAAACTGTACTGAGAACATGACAATGTGCATGACAATAGCAAACTCGACTAAGAACAGAACAATGCACATGACAATAACAAACTCAACTAACAACAAAACACTATACATGACAATAGCAAACTCAACTAAGAACAAGACAATGTACATGACAATAGTAAACACAACTAAGAACAAGACACTCTACATGACAATAGCAAACTGAACTAACAAGAAGACAATGTACATGACAATAGTAAACTGAACTAAGAACAAGACAATATACATGACAATAGCAAACTTTACTAAGAACAAGACAATGAACATGACAAAACAAATCTCAACTAACAACAAAACACTGTACATGACATTAACAAACGAAATTAAGAACAAGACAATGTACATGACAATAGCAAACTGAACTAAGAACAAGGCAATGTACATGACAATAGCAAACTAGACGGAGAGCAAGACACTTACATGACAATAGTAAACTAAACTAAGAACAAGACACTCTACATGACAATAGGAAATTGAACTAAGAACAAGACAATGTACATGTCAATAGTATACTGAACTAAGAACAAGTCACTGTTTATGACAATAACAAACTAAATAAAGAACAAGACAATGTACATGACACTAGCAAACTTAACTAAGAACAAGGCAATGTACGTGACAATTGCAAACTAAAAGGAAAACAAGACACTTACATGACAATAGTAAACTAATCTAAGAACAAGACACTCTACATGAAAATAGTAAAATCTAAGAACAAGACAATGTACATGACAATAGCAAACTCAACTAACAACAGAACATTGTACATAAAAATAGCAAACTTAACTAAGAACAAGAAGCTGTACATGACAATAGCAAACGTTTCTAAAAACAAGACACTGTATATGACAATAGCAAACTCAACTATATACAAGACACTCTTATGACAATAACAAACTCAACAAAAACAAGACACTGTACATCACAATAGCAAACTTAACTAAGAACAAGGCAATGTACATGACAATAGCAAACTGAACTAAGAACAAGGCAATGTACATGACAATAGCAAACTGTACTGAGAACAAGACAATGTACATGACAATAGCAAACTCGACTAAGAACAGAACAATGCACATGACAATAGCAAACTAAACAAAGAACAAGACATATTACATGACAATAGCAAACTCAACTAAGAACAAGACAATGTACATGACAATAGTAAACACAACTAAGAACAAGATACTCTACATGACAATAACAAACTGAACTAACAAGAAGACAATGTACATGACAATAGTAAACTGAACTAAGAACAAGACAATATACATGACAATAGCAAACTCAACAAAGAACAAGACAATGTACATGACAATAGCAAACTAAACAAAGAACAAGACACTATACATGACAAAAGCAAACTCAACTAAGAACAAGACAATGTACATGACAATAGTAAACACAACTAAGAACAAGATACTCTACATGACAATAACAAACTGAACTAACAAGAAGACAATGTACATGACAATAGTAAACTGAACTAAGAACAAGACAATATACATGACAATAGCAAACTTTACTAAGAACAAGACAATGTACATGGCAAAACAAATCTCAACTAACAACAAGACACTGTACATGACATTAACAAACTAAATTAAGAACAAGACAATGTACATGACAATAGCAAACTGAACTAAGAACAAGGCAATATACATGACAATAGCAAACTAGACGGAGAGCAAGACACTCTACATGACAATAGTAAATTGAACTAAGAACAAGACAATGTACATGACAATAGTAAACTGAACTAAGAACAAGACAATATACATGACAATAGCAAACTTTACTAAGAACAAGACAAAATACATGACAATAGCAAACTGTACTAAGAACAAGACAATGTACATGACAATAGCAAACTCAACTAAGAACAAGTCACTGTTCATGACAATAACAAACTAAATTAAGAACAAGACAATGTACATGACAATAGCAAACTCAACTAACAACAGAACATTGTACATAAAAATAGCAAACTTAACTAAGAACAAGAAACTGTACATGACAATAGCAAACGTTTCTAAAAACAAGACACTGTACATGACAATAGCAAACTTAACTAAAAACAAGGCAATGTTCTTGACAATAGCAAACTGAATTAAGAACAAGACAATGTACATGGCAAAAGTAAACTCAATTAAGAACAAGGCAACGTACATGACAATAGCAAAAATAACTAAAAACAAGACACTGTACATGACAATAACAAACTCAACTTAGAACAAGACAATGTACGTGACAATAGTAAACTCAATTAAGAACAAGACACTGTACATGACAATGTCATAAACAGCTACGAAAGACAACAAGGACATGTGCAGATATAGACTGTTTTTAAATTATCCATGCACCTATGTTTGACGGAGATTAGAGTTTATGTTCATTGAAGTAAATGCATAGTACCAAACCAGAGATATAGATAATACACTACAGAGATGTAAGGAGCCTTTAGAGTTGTCAGATAGCTCGGTCAGGATACCAAGCCAGCGATATAGATAATACACTGCAGAGATGTAAGGAGCCTTTAGAGTTGTCAGATAGCTCGGTCAGGATACCAAGCCAGCGATATAGATAATACACTGCAGAGATGTATGGAGCCTTTAGAGTTGTCAGATAGCTCGGTCAGGATACCACACCAGAGATAAAGATAATACACTACAGAGATGTATGGAGCCTTTAGAGTTGTCAGATAGCTCGGTCAGGATACCAAGCCAGCGATATAGATAATACACTGCAGAAATGTAAGGAGCCTTTAGAGTTGCCAGACAGCTCGGTCAGGATACCACACCAGAAATATAGATCATACACTACACAGATGTATGGAGCCTTTAGAGTTGTCAGATAGGTCGGTCAAGATACCAAACTAGAGATATAGATAATATACTACAGAAATTTAAGGAGCCTTTAGAGTTGTCAGATAGGTCGGTCAGTATACCAAACTAGAGATATAGATAATACACTGCAGAGATGTAAGGAGCCTTTAGAGTTGTCAGATAGCTCGGTCAGGATACCAAGCCAGCGATATAGATAATACACTGCAGAAATGTAAGGAGCCTTTAGAGTTGTCAGATAGCTCGGTCAGGATACCACACCAGAGATAAAGATAATACACTACAGAGATGTATGAAGCCTTTAGTGTTGTCAGATAGCTCGGTCAGGATACCAAACTAGATATATAGATAATTCACTACACAGATGTAAGGAGCCTTTAGAGTTGTCAGATAGCTCGGTCAGGATACCAAACTAGTCATTAAATCCACCATAGACACAGATAAAGAGTATCGAATTTGAGGTCGAGTTGGGGAAATTTTGATCGAGTGGTCAGAAATCTGACCACGATGTCGGAATTTCCCAATCTCAACCTCAGTCGAGTAATTGATTATTTTTCTCGCATATAATTTACGAAAAAATACCAGAATCACTCTTATTACGGTGCAAGATTTTGCTAGCGGATGAATACAAGACATGCAACAATAAAAAATAACGTTTCACTGACAGCAGAATGTGAACCTACACGATTAACTAACGAATTTTCTCAATAAATATATATACATTTTTAGTAAAAAATAATATCGATCATAAAAATGCTTTTTTTTGTCGTTTTTATATATTTTTCCACTAAATCATGACCCTTGCCAAAAAGTTAAAAGTAGTTCCCGTTCATTTGAGATAGGCTACACGTGCGAGGTGCGAAATTGAAAAACATATCGTACCACCAATTCAGTGAGATAAATTTTTCTCGCATATGATATAGATTTATCTCACTGAATTGGTGGTACGATATTGTGAAGTTGCACGGCGTCTAAGGAGTTGTCAGATAGTTTTGTCATAACATTCACCATTTATAAAGATAATACACTACCTAGATGTAAGGCGTCTATTGACGCATGGCTTATCGTTTTTCAAACGTATTGGTCCTGCCATTATTTAAGCATTACTTATCATTAATTTTTGTCAAACGTATTGGTTCTGCCAGTACCTAAGCATTTGCTTATCATTTTAAGCATTTCGTATCATTTTGCCAAACGTATTGGTCCTCGCATTACTTAAGCATTACTTATGTATTGGTCCTGGCATTACTTAAGCATTTATGTATCATTTTGTCAAACGTATTGGTCCTGGCATTACTTAAGCATTTACATATCATTTTGTAATACTTGTCTGTCCTTCCATGATTAGCATTAAACTTGTCGCCATTTTGTGATACTCTTTTGCCCGGCCAGATTAAAATAAACTCATCATCATTTTGTATCATGTGTCTGACCTAGCATGACCTTAAGTTGTAACTGTCACCATTTTGATACGCGTGTCTGTCAGGGCACGAATAATGTTGTACTTGTCACCATTTTGCTATACGTGTCCGTCTGACTTGAGTGCAGTGTTTTTAATTCAGTAAGTTTATTTCGTTAAGTTGTCAATATCATATAATAACTTACAAAAGAATCATTCGACTATATTGATTCCTAACATTCAATTTTTGTACAGGTTATTGCACGAAATAGCGACGCCACATGTGTGTTACAACAAAAGAATTAAGTCAAGTAACACAGAAAAGACGATCGATATGTGGACATATTATGTAATTAATTGATTTTTAAAGCATTTGTTTCAAAAGAATTGTAATTGACTTCGTCGTATAATGCACCCCTGACAAAATATGATGCATTAAAATGATAGCAATACCATTTTTCATTTCAATCCATTCCAGTGAAAAACACGTAAAATCTGTGTGACATATATTCATGTTGTAAATAGAAACATTTTATATATAAACTTGATATATCAGCATCTGTTTGTGATGTATTTAAAAGAACTTTCTTTCAAGTTTAACGTTCACTATTACAATTTTAAGTTTGAGAAAGTCAACAAAATAGCACTTTACTTTCCGCTGCTGATCAGAATCTGGTAATAAAAGATAAATCAAATTCATGGATCAAAGATAATAATAATAATAATGATAATAAATTATTTACATTTTTCGTAACATACCACAGAATATTTTAACAAAAATGATTAATATGCAACAGATCAAGCAAGCAAAAGCACAAAACAATATTAGTGAAACACGAATATTAAATAAAGACCTATACAAATTGTCGTAAATGATTGTAACAGAATAAATATCATTGTAAATATCTATTTTAGACGGACATTAAACTTACTGCACTATTGTTTAAGCACTACTAGCTAGGTCGTCTAGCTTAAGTGGTAACCTTAAAGGACCAGAAGGCTGCTAAACGTTCAATGATACTAAGTCGTCTTGGTGAAGTAGTAACCTTAAAGGACGAGAAGGCTGCTAAACGTTCTATAATACTAAGTCGTCTTGGTGAAGTAGTAACCTTAAAGGACGAGAAGGCTGTTTAACGTTCTATGATACTGGGTCGTCTTGGTGAAGTAGTAACCTTTAAGGACGAGAAGGCTGCTAAACGTTCTATAATACTAAGTCGTCTTGGTGAAGTGGTAACCTTTAAGGACGAGAAGGCTGTTTAACGTTCTATGATACTAAGTCGTCTTGGTGAAGTAGTAACCTTAAAGGACGAGAAGGCTGTTTAACGTTCTATAATATTAAGTCGTCTTGGTGTAGTAGTAACCTTAAAGGACGAGAAGGCTGTTTAACGTTCTATGATACTGGGTCGTCTTGGTGAAGTAGTAACCTTTAAGGACGAGAAGGCTGCTAAACGTTCTATAATACTAAGTCGTCTTGGTGAAGTGGTAACCTTTAAGGACGAGAAGGCTGTTTAACGTTCTATAATACTAAGTCGTCTTGGTGAAGTAGTAACCTTAAAGGACGAGAAGGCTGTTTAACGTTCTATGATACTGGGTCGTCTTGGTGAAGTAGTAACCTTAAAGGACGAGAAGGCTGTATAACGTTCTATGATACTGGGTCGTCTTGGTGAAGTAGTAACCTTAAAGGACGAGAAGGCTGTTTAACGTTCTATAATACTAAGTCGTCCTGGTGAAGTGGTAACCTTTAAGGACGAGAAGGCTGTTTAACCTTCTATGATACTAAGTCGTGTTGGTGAAGTAGTAACCTTAAAGGACGAGAAGGCTGTTTAACGTTCTATGATACTGGGTCGTCTTGGTGAAGTAGTAACCTTTAAGGACGAGAAGGCTGTTTAACGTTCTATGATACTAAGTCGTCATGGTGAAGTAGTAACCTTAAAGGACGAAAAGGCTGCTTAACCTTCAATGATACTAAGTCGCCTTGGTGAAGTAGTAACCTTAAAGGACGAGAAGGCTGTTTAACGTTCTATGATACTAAGTCGTCTTGGTGAAGTGGTAACCTTTAAGGACGAGAAGCTGCTTAACGTTCTTTGATACTGGGTCGTCTTGGTGAAGTAGTAACCTTAAAGGACGAGAAGGCTGTTTAACGTTCTATGATACTAAGTCGTCCTGGTGAAGTAGTAACCTTAATGGACGAGAAGGCTGTTTAACGTTCTATGATACTAAGTCGTCCTGGTGAAGTGGTAACCTTAAAAGACGAGTAGGCTGTTTAACGTTCTATTATACTGGGTCGTCTTGGTGAAGTGGTAACCTTAAAGGACGATAAGGCTGTTTAACGTTCTATGATACTAAGTCGTCTTGGTGAAGTGGTAACCTTTAAAGACGAGAAGGCTGTTTAACGTTCTATTATACTAAGTCGTCTTGGTGAAGTAGTAACCTTAAAGGACGAAAAGGCTGTTTAACGTTCTATGATACTGGGTCGTCTTGGTGAAGTAGTAACCTTAAAGGACGATAAGGCTGTTTAACGTTCTATGATACTGGGTGAAGTAGTAACCTTAAAGGACGAGAAGGCTGCTTAACCTTCAATGATACTCAGTCGCCTTGGTGAAGTAGTAACCTTAAAGGACGAGAAGGCTGTTTAACGTTCTATGATACTGGGTCGTCTTGGTGAAGTAGTAACCTTAAAGGACGAGAAGGCTGCTTAACCTTCTATGATACTAAGTCGTGTTGGTGAAGTAGTAACCTTAAAGGACGAGAAGGCTGTTTAACGTTCTATGATACTAAGTCGTCTTGGTGAAGTAGTTACCTTAAAGGACGAGAAGGCTGTTTAACGTTCTATGATACTGGGCCGTCTCGCTTAAGTGGTAACCTTAAAGGACGAGAAGGCTGCTAAACGTTCAATGATACTAAGTCGTCTTGGTGAAGTAGTAACCTTAAAGGACGAAAAGGCTGCTAAACGTTCTATAATACTAAGTCGTGTTGGTGAAGTAGTAACCTTAAAGGACGAGAAGGCTGTTTAACGTTCTATGATACTAAGTCGTCTTGGTGAAGTAGTTACCTTAAAGGACGAGAAGGCTGTTTAACGTTCTATGATACTGGGCCGTCTCGCTTAAGTGGTAACCTTAAAGGACGAGAAGGCTGCTAAACGTTCAATGATACTAAGTCGTCTTGGTGAAGTAGTAACCTTAAAGGACGAGAAGGCTGCTAAACGTTCTATAATACTAAGTCGTCTTGGTGAAGTGGTAACCTTTAAGGACGAGAAAGCTGTTTAACGTTCTATGATACTAAGTCGTCTTGGTGAAGTAGTAACCTTAAAGGACGAGAAGGCTGTTTAACGTTCTATAATACTAAGTCGTCTTGGTGAAGTAGTAACCTTAAAGGACGAGAAGGCTGTTTAACGTTCTATGATACTGGGTCGTCTTGGTGAAGTAGTAACCTTAAAGGACGAGAAGGCTGTATAACGTTCTATGATACTGGGTCGTCTTGGTGAAGTAGTAACCTTAAAGGACGAGAAGGCTGTTTAACGTTCTATAATACTAAGTCGTCCTGGTGAAGTGGTAACCTTTAAGGACGAGAAGGCTGTTTAACCTTCTATGATACTAAGTCGTGTTGGTGAAGTAGTAACCTTAAAGGACGAGAAGGCTGTTTAACGTTCTATGATACTGGGTCGTCTTGGTGAAGTAGTAACCTTTAAGGACGAGAAGGCTGTTTAACGTTCTATGATACTAAGTCGTCATGGTGAAGTAGTAACCTTAAAGGACGAAAAGGCTGCTTAACCTTCAATGATACTAAGTCGCCTTGGTGAAGTAGTAACCTTAAAGGACGAGAAGGCTGTTTAACGTTCTATGATACTAAGTCGTCTTGGTGAAGTGGTAACCTTTAAGGACGAGAAGCTGCTTAACGTTCTTTGATACTGGGTCGTCTTGGTGAAGTAGTAACCTTAAAGGACGAGAAGGCTGTTTAACGTTCTATGATACTAAGTCGTCCTGGTGAAGTAGTAACCTTAATGGACGAGAAGGCTGTTTAACGTTCTATGATACTAAGTCGTCCTGGTGAAGTGGTAACCTTAAAAGACGAGTAGGCTGTTTAACGTTCTATTATACTGGGTCGTCTTGGTGAAGTGGTAACCTTAAAGGACGATAAGGCTGTTTAACGTTCTATGATACTAAGTCGTCTTGGTGAAGTGGTAACCTTTAAAGACGAGAAGGCTGTTTAACGTTCTATTATACTAAGTCGTCTTGGTGAAGTAGTAACCTTAAAGGACGAAAAGGCTGTTTAACGTTCTATGATACTGGGTCGTCTTGGTGAAGTAGTAACCTTAAAGGACGATAAGGCTGTTTAACGTTCTATGATACTGGGTGAAGTAGTAACCTTAAAGGACGAGAAGGCTGCTTAACCTTCAATGATACTCAGTCGCCTTGGTGAAGTAGTAACCTTAAAGGACGAGAAGGCTGTTTAACGTTCTATGATACTGGGTCGTCTTGGTGAAGTAGTAACCTTAAAGGACGAGAAGGCTGCTTAACCTTCTATGATACTAAGTCGTGTTGGTGAAGTAGTAACCTTAAAGGACGAGAAGGCTGTTTAACGTTCTATGATACTAAGTCGTCTTGGTGAAGTAGTTACCTTAAAGGACGAGAAGGCTGTTTAACGTTCTATGATACTGGGCCGTCTCGCTTAAGTGGTAACCTTAAAGGACGAGAAGGCTGCTAAACGTTCAATGATACTAAGTCGTCTTGGTGAAGTAGTAACCTTAAAGGACGAAAAGGCTGCTAAACGTTCTATAATACTAAGTCGTGTTGGTGAAGTAGTAACCTTAAAGGACGAGAAGGCTGTTTAACGTTCTATGATACTAAGTCGTCTTGGTGAAGTAGTTACCTTAAAGGACGAGAAGGCTGTTTAACGTTCTATGATACTGGGCCGTCTCGCTTAAGTGGTAACCTTAAAGGACGAGAAGGCTGCTAAACGTTCAATGATACTAAGTCGTCTTGGTGAAGTAGTAACCTTAAAGGACGAGAAGGCTGTTTAACGTTCTATAATATTAAGTCGTCTTGGTGAAGTAGTAACCTTAAAGGACGAGAAGGCTGTTTAACGTTCTATGATACTGGGTCGTCTTGGTGAAGTAGTAACCTTTAAGGACGAGAAGGCTGCTAAACGTTCTATAATACTAAGTCGTCTTGGTGAAGTGGTAACCTTTAAGGACGAGAAGGCTGTTTAACGTTCTATAATACTAAGTCGTCTTGGTGAAGTAGTAACCTTAAGGACGAGAAGGCTGTTTAACGTTCTATGATACTGGGTCGTCTTGGTGAAGTAGTAACCTTAAAGGACGAGAAGGCTGTATAACGTTCTATGATACTGGGTCGTCTTGGTGAAGTAGTAACCTTAAAGGACGAGAAGGCTGTTTAACGTTCTATAATACTAAGTCGTCCTGGTGAAGTGGTAACCTTTAAGGACGAGAAGGCTGTTTAACCTTCTATGATACTAAGTCGTGTTGGTGAAGTAGTAACCTTAAAGGACGAGAAGGCTGTTTAACGTTCTATGATACTGGGTCGTCTTGGTAAGTAGTAACCTTTAAGGACGAGAAGGCTGTTTAACGTTCTATGATACTAAGTCGTCATGGTGAAGTAGTAACCTTAAAGGACGAAAAGGCTGCTTAACCTTCAATGATACTAAGTCGCCTTGGTGAAGTAGTAACCTTAAAGGACGAGAAGGCTGTTTAACGTTCTATGATACTAAGTCGTCTTGGTGAAGTGGTAACCTTTAAGGACGAGAAGCTGCTTAACGTTCTTTGATACTGGGTCGTCTTGGTGAAGTAGTAACCTTAAAGGACGAGAAGGCTGTTTAACGTTCTATGATACTAAGTCGTCCTGGTGAAGTAGTAACCTTAATGGACGAGAAGGCTGTTTAACGTTCTATGATACTAAGTCGTCCTGGTGAAGTGGTAACCTTAAAAGACGAGTAGGGCTGTTTAACGTTCTATTATACTGGGTCGTCTTGGTGAAGTGGTAACCTTAAAGGACGATAAGGCTGTTTAACGTTCTATGATACTAAGTCGTCTTGGTGAAATGGTAACCTTTAAAGACGAGAAGGCTGTTTAACGTTCTATTATACTAAGTCGTCTTGGTGAAGTAGTAACCTTAAAGGACGAAAAGGCTGTTTAACGTTCTATGATACTGGGTCGTCTTGGTGAAGTAGTAACCTTAAAGGACGATAAGGCTGTTTAACGTTCTATGATACTGGGTGAAGTAGTAACCTTAAAGGACGAGAAGGCTGCTTAACCTTCAATGATACTCAGTCGCCTTGGTGAAGTAGTAACCTTAAAGGACGAGAAGGCTGTTTAACGTTCTATGATACTGGGTCGTCTTGGTGAAGTAGTAACCTTAAAGGACGAGAAGGCTGCTTAACCTTCTATGATACTAAGTCGTGTTGGTGAAGTAGTAACCTTAAAGGACGAGAAGGCTGTTTAACGTTCTATGATACTAAGTCGTCTTGGTGAAGTAGTTACCTTAAAGGACGAGAAGGCTGTTTAACGTTCTATGATACTGGGCCGTCTCGCTAAGTGGTAACCTTAAAGGACGAGAAGGCTGCTAAACGTTCAATGATACTAAGTCGTCTTGGTGAAGTAGTAACCTTAAAGGACGAGAAGGCTGCTAAACGTTCTATAATACTAAGTCGTCTTGGTGAAGTAGTAACCTTAAAGGACGAGAAGGCTGCTAAACGTTCTATAATACTAAATGGTCTTGGTGAAGTAGTAACCTTAAAGGACGAGAAGGCTGTTTAACGTTCTATGATACTAAGTCGTCTTGGTCAAGTGGTAACCTTTAAAGACGAGAAGGCTGTTTAATGTTCTATTATACTGGGTCGTCTTGGTGAAGTGGTAATCTTAAAGGACGAGAAGGCTGTTTAACGTTCTATGATACTAAGTCGTCTTGGTGAAGTGGTAAACTTTAAAGACGAGAAGGCTGTTTAATGTTCTATTATACTGGGTCGTCTTGGTGAAGTGGTAATCTTAAAGGACGAGAAGGCTGTTTAACGTTCTATTATACTGGGTCGTCTTGGTGAAGTAGTAACCTTAAAGGACGAAAAGGCTGTTTAACGTTCTATAATACTAAGTCGTCTTGGTGAAGTAGTAACCTTAAAGGACGATAAGGCTGTTTAACTTTCTATGATACTGGGTCGTCTTGGTGAAGTAGTAACCTTAAAGGACAAAAAGGCTGTTTAACGTTCTCTGATACTGGGTCGTCTTGGTGAAGTAGTAACCTTAAAGGACGAGAAGGCTGTATAACGTTCTATGATACTGGGTCGTCTTGGTGAAGTAGTAACCTTAAAGGACGAGAAGGCTTCTTTACCTTCTATGATACTAGTCGTGTTGGTGAAGTAGTAACCTTAAAGGACGAGAAGGCTGTTTAACGTTCTATGATACTAAGTCGTCTTGGTGAAGTAGTAACCTTAAAGGACGAGAAGGCTGTTTAACGTTCTATGATACTGGGTCGTCTTGGTGAAGTAGTAACCTTTAAGGACGAGAAGGCTGTTTAAGGTTCTATGATACTAAGTCGTCTTAGTGAAGTAGTAACCTTAAAGGACGAAAAGGCTGCTTAACCTTCAATGATACTAAGTCGCCTTGGTGAAGTAGTAACCTTAAAGGACGAGAAGGCTGTTTAACGTTCTATGATACTAAGTCGTCTTGGTGAAGTGGTAACCTTTAAGGACGAGAAGCTGCTTAACGTTCTTTGATACTGGGTCGTCTTAGTGAAGTAGTAACCTTAAAGGACGAGAAGGCTGCTTAACCTTCTATGATACTAAGTCGTGTTTGTGAAGTAGTAACCTTAAAGGACGAGAAGGCTGTTTAACGTTCTATGATACTAAGTCGTCTTGGTGAAGTAGTTACCTTAAAGGACGAGAAGGCTGTTTAACGTTCTATGATACTGGGCCGTCTCGCTTAAGTGGTAACCTTAAAGGACGAGAAGGCTGCTAAACGTTCAATGATACTAAGTCGTCTTGGTGAAGTAGTAACCTTAAAGGACGAGAAGGCTGCTAAACGTTCTATAATACTAAGTCGTCTTGGTGAAGTAGTAACCTTAAAGGACGAGAAGGCTGCTAAACGTTCTATAATACTAAATGGTCTTGGTGAAGTAGTAACCTTAAAGGACGAGAAGGCTGTTTAACGTTCTATGATACTAAGTCGTCTTGGTCAAGTGGTAACCTTTGAAGACGAGAAGGCTGTTTAATATCTATTATACTGGGTCGTCTTGGTGAAGTGGTAATCTTAAAGGACGAGAAGGCTGTTTAACGTTCTATGATACTAAGTCGTCTTGGTGAAGTAGTAACCTTAAAGGACGAAAAGGCTGTTTAACTTTCTATGATACTAAGTCGTCTTGGTCAAGTGGTAACCTTTAAAGACGAGAAGGCTGTTTAACGTTCTATTATACTGGGTCGTCTTGGTGAAGTAGTAACCTTAAAGGACGAAAAGGCTGTTAACGTTCTATAATACTAAGTCGTCTTGGTGAAGTAGTAACCTTAAAGGACGATAAGGCTGTTTAACTTTCTATGATACTGGGTCGTCTTGGTGAAGTAGTAACCTTAAAGGACAAAAAGGCTGTATAACGTTCTCTGATACTGGGTCGTCTTGGTGAAGTAGTACCTTAAAGGACGAGAAGGCTGTATAACGTTCTATGATACTGGGTCGTCTTGGTGAAGTAGTAACCTTAAAGGGCGAGATGGCTTCTTTACCTTCCATGATACTAAGTCGTGTTGGTGAAGTAGTAACCTTAAAGGACGAGAAGGCTGTTTAACGTTCTATGATACTAAGTCGTCTTTGTGAAGTAGTAACCTTAAAGGACGAGAAGGCTGTTTAACGTTCTATGATACTAAGTCGTCTTGGTGAAGTGGTAACCTTTAAGGACGAGAAGCTGCTTAACGTTCTTTGATACTGGGTCGTCTTGGTGAAGTAGTAACCTTAAAGGACGATAAGGCTGTTTAAACGTTCTATGATACTAAGTCGTCCTGGTGAAGTGGTAACCTTAAAGGACGAGAAGGCTGTTTAACGTTCTATGATACTAAGTCGTCTTGGTGAAGTGGTAACCTTTAAGGACGAGAAGCTGCTTAACGTTCTTTGATACTGGGTCGTCTTGGTGAAGTAGTAACCTTTAAGGACGAGAAGGCTGTTTAAGGTTCTATGATACTAAGTCGTCTTGGTGAAGTAGTAACCTTAAAGGACGAAAAGGCTGCTTAACCTTCAATGATACTAAGTCGCCTTGGTGAAGTAGTAACCTTTAAGGACGAGAAGGCTGTTTAAGGTTCTATGATACTAAGTCGTCTTGGTGAAGTAGTAACCTTAAAGGACGAAAAGGCTGCTTAACCTTCAATGATACTAAGTCGCCTTGGTGAAGTAGTAACCTTAAAGGACGAGAAGGCTGTTTAACGTTCTATGATACTAAGTCGTCTTGGTGAAGTGGTAACCTTTAAGGACGAGAAGCTGCTTAACGTTCTTTGATACTGGGTCGTCTTGGTGAAGTAGTAACCTTAAAGGACGAGAAGGCTGTTTAACGTTCTATGATACTAAGTCGTCCTGGTGAAGTGGTAACCTTAAAGGACGAGAAGGCTGTTTAACGTTCTATGATACTAAGTCGTCCTGGTGAAGTGGTAACCTTTAAAGACGAGTAGGCTGTTTAACGTTCTATTATACTGGGTCGTCTTGGTGAAGTGGTAACCTTAAAGGACGATAAGGCTGTTTAACGTTCTATGATACTAAGTCGTCTTGGTGAAGTGGTAACCTTTAAAGACGAGAAGGCTGTTTAACGTTCTATTATACTAAGTCGTCTTGGTGAAGTAGTAACCTTAAAGGACGAAAAGGCTGTTTAACGTTCTATGATACTGGGTCGTCTTGGTGAAGTAGTAACCTTAAAGGACGATAAGGCTGTTTAACGTTCTATGATACTGGGTGAAGTAGTAACCTTAAAGGACGAGAAGGCTGCTTAACCTTCAATGATACTAAGTCGTGTTGGTGAAGTAGTAACCTTAAAGGACGAGAAGGCTGTTTAAACGTTTTATGATACTAAGTCGTCTTGGTGAAGTAGTTACCTTAAAGGACGAGAAGGCTGTTTAACGTTCTATGATACTGGGCCGTCTCGCTTAAGTGGTAACCTTAAAGGACGAGAAGGCTGCTAAACGTTCAATGATACTAAGTCGTCTTGGTGAAGTAGTAACCTTAAAGGACGAGAAGGCTGCTAAACGTTCTATAATACTAAGTCGTCTTGGTGAAGTAGTAACCTTAAAGGACGAGAAGGCTGCTAAACGTTCTATAATACTAAATGGTCTTGGTGAAGTAGTAACCTTAATGGACGAGAAGGCTGTTTAACGTTCTATGATACTAAGTCGTCTTGGTCAAGTGGTAACCTTTAAAGACGAGAAGGCTGTTTAATGTTCTATTATACTGGGTCGTCTTGGTGAAGTGGTAATCTTAAAGGACGAGAAGGCTGTTTAACGTTCTATGATACTAAGTCGTCTTGGTGAAGTGGTAACCTTTAAAGACGAGAAGGCTGTTTAACGTTCTATTATACTGGGTCGTCTTGGTGAAGTAGTAACCTTAAAGGACGAAAAGACTGTTTAACGTTCTATTATACTAAGTCGTCTTGGTGAAGTAGTAACCTTAAAGGACGATAAGGCTGTTTAACTTTCTATGATACTGGGTCGTCTTGGTGAAGTAGTAACCTTAAAGGACAAAAAGGCTGTTTAACGTTCTCTGATACTGGGTCGTCTTGGTGAAGTAGTAACCTTAAAGGACGAGAAGGCTGTATAACGTTCTATGATACTGGGTCGTCTTGGTGAAGTAGTAACCTTAAAGGACGAGAAAGCTTCTTTACCTTCTATGATACTAAGTCGTGTTGGTGAAGTAGTAACCTTAAAGGACGAGAAGGCTGTTTAACGTTCTATGATACTAAGTCGTCTTGGTGAAGTAGTAACCTTAAAGGACGAGAAGGCTGTTTAACGTTCTATGATACTGGGTCGTCTTGGTGAAGTAGTAACCTTTAAGGACGAGAAGGCTGTTTAAGGTTCTATGATACTAAGTCGTCTTGGTGAAGTAGTAACCTTAAAGGACGAAAAGGCTGCTTAACCTTCAATGATACTAAGTCGCCTTGGTGAAGTAGTAACCTTAAAGGACGAGAAGGCTGTTTAACGTTCTATGATACTAAGTCGTCTTGGTGAAGTAGTAACCTTAAAGGACGAGAAGCTGCTTTACGTTCTTTGATACTGGGTCGTCTTGCTGAAGTGGTAACCTTTAATGACGAGAAGGCTGTTTAACGTTCTATGATACTGGGTCGTCTAGCTGAAGTGGATCTCTCCCTCCATAATCTACATGCAAGCTGCTAATTATAAGTAAGAGATCTCTCCACAATGTACATTCAAGCTCCCAATTATAGGTAGGAGATCTCTCCATAATCTTCATTCAAGCTCCCAATTATAGGTAAGAGATCTCTCCATAATCTACATTCAAGCTCCCAATTATAGGTAAGAGATCTCTCCATAATCTACATTCAAGCTCCCAATCAGGGGTAAGATATCTCTCCATAATCTACATTCAAGCTCCCAATTATAGGTTAGAGATCTCTCCATAATCTATATTCAAACTCCCAATTATAGGTTAGAGATCTCTCCATAATCTATATTCAAACTCCCAATAATAGGTAAGCGATCTCTCCATAATCTACATTCAAGCTCCCAATTAGGAGTAAGAGATCTCTCTATAATCTGTTATCTAGGTTTTACTTTACATTTTAAACCAGTTGTAAACCAGACCTAACAGACCTATTGTCTGATAATACTACCTTAGAAATTCCAACCAGAATTTTTAACAAATCCGGCAAACAGTTTGTTAAGTTTCCAATTACGATAAATTGTTCCTTTCAGCAATTAATATACTTTATAACTGGCGTGCTGCTGTCGGGTCGATGAAGACATTGTTAAGCATTAATCACCTCAAATATTTTAAGCGCATTTGTGAATTGATGAAACATGTGTTCTATTTACTAATTACATTCCCGTTCTTTCTAGAAAATAACAAAGAAAGATATTTAGTACATATCACTGCCGGCGTTTTATACGTGTTATCATTACTAATATTACTTTTTTATTCATACTTTTTCATTTATACTGGCATAAAATTGATTTTTCTGATTCAATGATCGCTGTAAAAATACAAGACTTTCCTGTATTGAATCTGAAGATCACAAATCGAAAAACAGCTATTCCGCATATCAAAGAACATTACAAAAACCCAGACACATATATAGTAAAATTTATATATAGAGGGTCTTAAAGCCTGAAAAAGATTGTCCTCATTTAGTAGGCATTAATTACTTGTATATATGGAGGGTCTGGAAAAACATTGTCCTTATATACAAGTACTAGCACATCATATTGTCTATCACAAAGTAACGTTTTCTCTTATGTATATGTTTCTTTCGTTTTTAATTCAAAGTTGGCTGATTTCTTAGAAAAACAAGAAAAAGAGATTGTTTTAATTGTATTGATTTACGCAATGTTTCCTTTAGACCGTTTGAAAGGGATTCTTTATCCGAAAAATTGACTGATTTCGTTTCTGTTAGTAAGTGTCTATTTATAGAAGGCTTTTTGTTATAAGATACAATGTATGCATCGGAAATGTTACTGATGATATCAAAGCATTTCAATTAAAAACGGTGTTTTTTATTTTAATTCTACTGATATTTTATAGATGTAATGCGTTTTGCCACACGTTATATGTAACTGATATTTCATTGCTAGATGAAGGATAGTAATTGTTTAGGTAAATGTATTTTTTCTTTAAATTGGCCTGCAAGAGCCAAATAAAAAAGTTATTATTGATCTTATTCGTCTAAATGATTTAACTATTCGAGACAGTTTAACATTGCAACTCTAAATGTTCAACATGTTTTACGCAATATTTTAGGTTAATACATGCGTGCTTCATAAAATCTAAAAAACAAATCTTGATATTTTCATAAAGTTTGTAAAATTTGCTAAAAGGTCACAAAGTTGTTGAGGGTTCTTTAGGGATTAAATTTGAAAGCTTTCCCAAATTGTTAGCGCTGTATTTTATATTATTTTATATTCTGGATACTTTTAGCACAGTATTCTTCTAATTACAATGAATAGTTTAAACACATTGGTTTTGACGAAATCAAATACAAACTTACTGGTCCATCAAACACTTTAACATCTCTTTTATAAGCTTATCTTTTATGAAACATAACTAACAAATAATAAAAAAATAAATTAACGACAGCGTGACATTTGATTGCGCAATCTATTTAAAATACACAATCATCTTTTTTAAGCCAACATTTTTAATTCATGTACAATATTTATATTGACATTGAATGATTAAAGAACACACAATATATTACTCTTAAGATAGATTTCTTAGTTTTATAGTTATGTCAAAAGGATTCATTATTGTGCATTACTAAACAGGAAGATGAAATCATAACGTCTATCTCGTTTTGGTTTTTTTAAGCAAATTTGTTTCTTGGACGTATAGAACAACAATAAATTAATTAACGGTTTTTGTATTGCGTAGATGTTACTTGTACAGAATTGGTTTTGCCTTTTCTAAACAAAACAACAATATTTGTTTAAATCATTAAGAAAAAAAAATATAAAATTCACAAAACATAATTTTTGTAGGTACATATTTAAGAAATTTCAACAGGTATACAAAAAATAATCAGTTGGCGAAATATTAAGTTTCAACGCAATGCTTCCAACGTAGTTGAATACGGCGTGTAAAACATTGCAAATTTATTTTTAAAAATCTGTTATAATATTATATATTTCATTTTGATGCTAAACCAGGAAAACTATAATGCAATGATTTTTTTTTTTTCATTTTTTATTGATTTTTAAACTTGATCATTTCAGCCGTCTTAAATTTTGAAATTTATTTAAAACTAAGGTATGTTCCCTCATGCAAAGCAATCCTTAGCTGGCTTTGGATTTACATAATTTTGGAGCTTTAGATTCATTTATTTTCAACTGTTTGGCTTATGTTTTTTATCTTTCAAACTTTTCGGTCTTAGTGTCACTGATGAGGAATGAATTTCCGAATTGTGCACATCTGGCACATCAAAATTTAACTGGTATTTGTGTTATATATTTAATAGTTATATATATAAATAAATATATATATCTGTTTTGATGCATTAAATAAAAACTAATATGATGCAAATATAAATTTTAATTCCTTTTCGGTTTTTGTTGCATGACGTTTTTTGACGCGTAAAATATTTTGATGCCTTAATTTTTTTGAATAATTTTTTTAATTTATTTACTATCTTATTTTATTTATTTATTTATTTATTTATTTATTTATTTTTGGATGCATAAAAAAATTGATGCATTAAGTAGTATGACGTCGTTGGGTCACGTTTATAACGATAATTTTGATTGGATGGTTGAACTTAGGTGTACCTTACGAATGGAAAAGTTTCAAAAGCAAATTTATATGAAAATCACCACGTCCACTCTTTCTTATGGATACCCTTTTGCAATAGCGTAGCCATGTTTAGACTGGCTTCCTGAAAGCAAGCTTGTGTATATTCGTCATGTTCAAGATGTTTGTATAAAACACAAACATACCAGTCCATTTCAGAAAAAAATCATTACACTTTAGATTTGACAAGAAGGGGGAAGAATTGACTGAGAATATTATTTCAGACTTTACATTCAAATGTTTTACTATCAGTTGAATAATAATAACAACAACAACAACGACAGCAATAATAATAATAATAATAATAATAATAATAATAATAATAATAATAATAATAATAATAATATTTAACTTTGTTTTTTTTTTACAATTTTTTCAAACAAAAATTTTGTCTTTTCTTATAAAAATACATTGAGTTCCATATTATATCTGTCTAAAGTGGTCACATGTCTGACGTGCTCACATGTCTATAAGGGCCACATGTCAATAGTGGTCACCTGTCAATAGTGGTCACCTGTCTACAGTGGAAACCTGTCTATAGTGATCATCTGTCTATAATGGTCGCCTGTCTATAGTGATCACCTGTCTATAATGGTCACATGTCTTTAGTGGCTAAATGTCTATAGTGACTACATGTCAATAGTGGTCACCTGTGCAGTGATTGACCATAAATAGACAAGTTTTTAGGGCACTCATTTTCTTTCCTTAATTTAAATTTTAGGTGTTGTTATTTGCTATGAGGTTTTAACAGACAGTTATATCTCAACTGCCCTAAGTCATGGAGTATTTAGCATAGCACAGTTTGTGTATGTGCGTCCTCGTGAACATGTTTGCGCCAAGAGCATATTGTTTTCTTCTAATATGAATATATTTGACTTATTTCTGTCATTCTTTGTCAGGCATATATAACTAGTTTTAACCAAATACGTGTTTTAAAAGAGAAATTATGTGTTCTAGATTGGGAAAAATGGATTACTGATATTTTTAATGATAGGAATTGCGAAAATGGAAATAAGTTACGTACATTTCGACAATTTAAGAATTCCTTAAATGTAAGTAGTTATGTGAAATGTGTAAAATTTAGAGACCAACGGAAAATACTATCAAATTTCAGATGCGGATCCTTACCGCTTGAGATTGAAACCGGCAGATATGCCAAGCCAAAAATACCAGTCTGTGATAGAATATGTAAATATTGTGATTTTAATATGGTTGAATCTAAACAACATTTTTTAATTGAGTGTCCGTTTTATGATGATATTAGATATGATATTTTTAACTACATGTATAATTAGAACAATCTTTTTTACAGCTTGGACAGTTTAAGTAAATTTTTATTGATTATGAATTGTGATGATGTACAAATTATTTTAGCCAAATCTTTAAATTTAATGTTTAAAAGACGAAAATCTGTCTTATGTTGAATAATTTGTTAGCATTTTCTATATGATAATTCTGATTTTTATTGTGTATAGGTATTTTGACAGTGTCTCGTATGTCTTTATAGGCAGGGTACCCTACATTTTAATGCATGTTTTTATATAATGTACATAATATTTATTCTTATGTGTGATATTTGTATGTGGGTATGTGACACTTTAATAAATTATTAAACTACTATTATTGTACTACTTATATAGTACAATTTTCATAGTTATTGCAACCAAAAACGAAGTTAAGGTGACCTGGGATGTAAAAATATCTTTGGAGAAAAAATCATAAAATATTTGGCTTTTCTATGTCTTTTGCCTATTATAGTAACTTCATTTTATAACGTTTGGTCAAAAAAAAAAAAAAAAAAAAAAAAAAAAAAAAAAAAAAAAAAAAAAAAAAAAAACTGTAACGCGTTTTTATTATTATTATTATTTCTGTGCTGTCATCGCGGCGTCAAGGTCATAAAATACTTATATTTGTGTTTCTGGTTATGTTTTAACATTTATAATTGCATTTTAAAGCATTTTTTCTATATTTTTTCGATGTTTTTTCTATTTTATGTCTTATATGTCTTACTGGATAAGCCATCTATTCACTGCCTCACTATATGAATGTAATGATAAAATTGATAAAGTAGGACACCTGTCTAGGTTTGCTCATTTGACTATTGTTTAAAAGTATTTATCCACTCCACAACAATGATGCCTCAGTTTGTATTTATTCCACGGATTTAAATTGAAATCTGCAATTTACAGCAATGAATAACTTTATTTATCAATTTTAAAGTATTATTCGATTTTAAATTTCAAAAATCAGCAAAATTAAAGAAATTCTAGAATAAGCAAGAACTAAAATAATAAAAAATACTAAACTTAAAATATGTTTATAGTAATTGCTTTTAATAATAATAACAAAAAATGTTAGGTTTTTGCCCACAACGTGCAATATAATATTTTGCTTCATTATTTTACTTCTTTTTATTTGATACGTGACCTTGCTAATCTTTTAATTCATGCGGATTTATAAAGTTCGGCTCTCAAAACTTTTAATACTTTGATTATCTTAAGCTTTGAAACTGTCAGTATCAGGTAAATAAGACTTAATCCACAAAATCAGCTTATTGGAATCTTGATAACTCCTGAATAAGGTAAATAAAAACTGTGTAGCTTATGGCAACACGAAATTATCGCAGCTTATCATAAAGTCTTAGTTGTCATACGATTTATCATTTTAATAAACACTCATTTTCAAAGACAACGCAAATTGTCTCCATGTAAACAAAATAGTAAACTGAAACAGAATACAATGTAAAACCATTCTGCTTTTAATATTCCGAAAGCAAACTTTTGAAAATTTAAACTGTCTTTTTTTAACATATGTCATTATTATAATATTTATACAATTAGCAGGAAAGCGATAGCTTACTTTTTATCGTTTACTATAGATAACAAACAAGAAGAAGGTTACAGATTTATAGTATATAGATGAGAAGAAGGACGGGTTAGGAAAGGTATAATTTATATTAAACATTGACAACGTCTCATAATAGCATTACTTCAATTAAGCAAATTATTTAGCAAAGGTCTCAAATTTTAAGATAGATTACCGAAGATTGTTTATTTTTATCTACTTTAATTTTTTTTCATGAGTTCAGAGCTGATTGTGACAATATTTGGGAAAGTCTGGAGAGTAAAATATCATTAAGCGCCTTATTTCGCCGTATTTATCTTAAATTTTTGATCGTGATTCGAAATATAATTCCTTTGAAAATTGAAAATTTAACAATTAGATTGAAATATACAAAACGGTATTGAATGTTAGTTACACTTCATCTATCGATTGTTATTTAACAACTAGCTAGAGATCTATGCCGACAGTTGCAAATAAATATAACAATCTATCTCAAATATAAACACTGTTTACTGCTGGTATTTAATTAGAAATTATCAAATGGCATTTTATACAATTTAATTAAGTAAACTTTTATTTGAAGCAAGTTAATTCAATTGATCCTTAAATGACATTGCCTGGTGAAATTTTATAACTTAAAAAGTCGATACCTAACCCATTACTCTTTATAGATTCTATTTCGAGTCTCAAAATTTATCATCTAGTGTAAACTTAACAGTGCAATTCATAGAACTGAAAGCTTTTGTTTATTTTATTTGTTAAATTATATTTTTGTCTCACTAGACAAGTTTATTATCTATAACTTTCTTTTCATTAACATGCATCAATCTGCAAACAAATCACAATATTATGTAGTGAAATACCTTATTATCTGAATATGTCATCAAAATAAAATCAATTCTACTTAATATTACTTGTTTTCGTCATTGCAATCAATTTTTCAGATGAATGAACATTATTATGAGACTTTCTTAGTGTAATCATTTTGACGTACTGACCAAGTGAGAGAGGCTTCTGTCTCCTTTATTTATTGTAAATATTTTTCTATATTGATTAAAAACAACAATGGGTTACTTGATTTATTAACAAGAAGCTTAGAAGTAAGTCAGCATCAGAACGCGTGATTTAGTTTATTTCTACATACTTCATATTAGTTTCCACTCTAACACTAGTACTATACAAGATGTTTCTCTAGTTTTGTTGTCTTTGAATGTCAACCCCTTCCTTTTTATATAACGAAATCAACCTTTGAAATGATTGTATGTAGTTTAAACTCCTAAAGTATATTTTCTTTAAAAAAAAAAAAAAAGTAAAAGATGGTTACGCTTCCATCATTTTCGGGTTTGTGTGCTTTTGGAGCTTTGAATTGTTTGGTTTTCAACTGCTTGGCTTGTGTTTTTTATCTATCACCTTTATGTATCTGGTGTCGCTGATGGGGAGTGGTTGTCTGAAGTGTGGCGCATCGAATTTGGCAGGTATTTTGTTAGATTTATATACAAACAGCATATTCATGCTTGGTCCTTTATTAACTGCATGGTAAAATAAAAAATAAATACCATTTTGTGTATGCGTATATTTATCTAGAAATGACGTCATAAATTATTCATTTAGTGCATATTTCAGGTAGCTTAACTTAACCTAAAGATATAAAAATTATTCTAAAATATTGTCAAAATACTCTTTAGGTGTTAATTTAGACAGATGTCTAACAGACAGCTGTTTAACATGCTGCAAGCAACGTGCATACACAATAAACAAAAAAGGATTTGTTTATAAACAATATTATTGTTCATACACAATACACAACACAAAAGTTGTCCATACACAAATAAGATTAAGGGCTTGGTTATACAATATAAACAACACAGTTGTTGCCCATGCACAAGAACTAACAAAGTCTTATCATAGGCAAAAACCCTTAAACGGGGTTGTTTTATACACAAAGACCAACACGGGTTTGTTTATACACAGAGAGCAACACGGGTTTGTTTATACACAGAGAGCAACACGGGTTTGTTTATACACAGAGAGCAACAGGGGTTTGTTTATACACAGAGAGCAACACGGGTTTGTTTATACACAGAGAGCAACACGGGTTTGTTTATAAACAGAAAGCATCACGGGTTTGTTTATACACAGAAAGCAACACGGGTTTGTTTATACACAGAGAGCAACAGGGGTTTGTTTATACACAGAGAGCAACACGGGTTTGTTTATACACAGAGAGCAACAGGGGTTTGTTTATACACAGAGAGCAACACGGGTTTGTTTATACACAGAGAGCAACACGGGTTTGTTTATACACAGAAAGCATCACGGGTTTGTTTATACATAGAGAGCAACACGGGTTTGTTTATACACAGAGAGCAACAGGGGTTTGTTTATACACAGAGAGCAACACGGGTTTGTTTATACACAGAGAGCAACACGGGTTTGTTTATACACAGAAAGCATCACGGGTTTGTTTATACACAGAAAGCAACACGGGTTTGTTTATACACAAAGAGCAAAGAGTTTGTTTTCGGGTGTATGCGTGTGGAGCAGCAGGGTTGGACAGGATTTTTTGTTGAGATTTAATCACAAGAAAACCCTTGCGCAATCACAGAGCAAAAAACCTTTTGTAGGTTGTTTAAGTATTAACTCCATTAGTTAAAATTTTGGTTGATTGTTTAAAGAACAGCTGGCCTATAGTATCTGTCCATGGAAATGTGTTTTAACACATACTTACAAATTGCTCATTGTAATATATATATAAAGTTGAAGTAAAGTGATGTAGTCTACATAATGTATACAGTAATATAACTGTAATCTGCACAGAACAAAAAATATTAGGTCCCGGAGTAGTAAGTCTACACAATGTATACAGTCTATACATAAACTAAAAGAACAAAACAAGAACAAAACTTAGTTAAGTCGCGGTGTGATGAGGCTTTTATAATGTATACATCTTAAAAATACACAGTATTGACAAAATTAAATTAGTGGTGAGGCTTGCACAATGTATAGAGTAATAATAAAGCATTACTTTAAATATACAATATAAATATACAATACTAACAAGCTTAATTCCGTTAGTTTTTACTACAAGAGTCATAACAAAATTCAAATATTCTTTTTGTAAAACAAAAAAGGAATGCTGCACCTGACACTGCGTTTTAATTCAATTAAGCAATTTTTAGTCAAATAATATGTTCTTAGCAATAAGCAACATAATTTAGAACACACAACCAAATGTAACAAACAAAACTTTACCAATACTGTTTGTATAGCGTATAACAAAAAATAGTTATAGCGAAAAACAAAAATTAGTTATAGCGAAAAACAAAAATAGTTAAACTAAAGTAGAATCAGATTCATTTATCTTCGTTGTTTTAACTAGATTTATGTGTCTGCTATACGTTTATACTTAATAACGTACAACGAGATATATTAGAAAGATAACAGCTAACAAGCTGGTATATTTCTTACAGTGTAATAAATCAAAATGGTTGTAATATATATATATATATATATATATATATATATATATATATATATATATATATATATATATATATATATATATATATATATATATATATATATATATATAAGAACTGGGAGGTAGATAATGGACTATTGGTAGGTAGGTCTTTAGGAAGATAAAAGGTTAAATGGATCTGAATCACCCATTTGGAATTAGTAGATCTAAACAAAAAATGATTTATCAATACTACCTGTGAAAAAACTTTAGTTTATAGCTAGCAAACGACCTTGACGTTTCATCATATTTAAAAAAGTTTCAGAAATACATGTATCAAAAACTTAAAAAGAAGATATGATTATCTTCATAGAACCCAAAACCGACTTCAGAGATGGTTTGTATCCCTGGCTTCTGGATTGTACGATTGTTTGTTTTAATTATAATAATTAATTAATGCGTAAGTACATTATAAAGCTTTAATTGTTGTTGTGACAAGCATAATAACTAAAGTCCGACCATCATGGAACTATGTGACGTAAAATGTTTCCTGTATAAGTTTGGTTATAGCGCCTATATACTTATCTATAAATAAAATGATTACCATAAATTACCAGTTTCTTGTTAAGCCTAGGTTTGCAATATCCTTTAGTTACCATTTTTGTAAGCACCTTGCTTCTTTGTTGAAACAAGCTCACGTCGTATTAGATATGAACAAAATACACTATACATAGAAGAAGCAGGAATGTAGCTGCAAAGAAAAGGAAAGTTGACAATAGATATTTCAAGCTTACTAGGATAAATGACATTCACATATTTTTTTTTCAAATTTGGGATTACGTGATAAAATGATACTAAAGAAGACACATCGGGAAATTCCTCAGGGTCAGGTGGAGCTGGTTGGTGCTATACCATACATGCATATGTTTTCAACGGTTAGGATCTTAAACCCTAAACTACATACTTTCTCATTTTTTTGGACATTTGAAAAAGAATAATAAAAACTGAGGGAGCCATTTCCATAGAAGGATGAATACTGTTGGAGCTTAACCCCTCAGTTTTGTTTATGTCAAGAACCACCATCCCTAAAATATATTGGATTTCATTCCTTATGACAAGCTTTAAAATCATAGTCCTAATCAAAGAATTTAAAAATAACAGTTTTAATGGATTTCGATGAATATAATTGCTTTAATCCCCCAATCAATTAACGATCACATATATAGCTTTGACTGTTGAAAAAACATTCATCACACGATCAAATGGTTAATTACACCCCTCATAGTTCATGGTGTCAGTATAATGTGAGTCGGGAAGCGATACGCATTGCCAGCATACTGATGGGTTGGTTTTCATCTCAACAAAGTAATTCTGAGTACACAGTATTATGGTATATCAAATTACATACTTGCACAAATCATGCAAACGCAAATTGTTATTTGAATATTCTTAAGAGATTTATAATACTCGCAAAAAATTACTGATGCGATGTTAAACAACATTACAACTTAAAAATCTAATTGTCAAGAGATATTTTAAAATTGTTGATAATTGTTGATAATTGTTGTAAATTATAATTCTAGATTATTTGAGTTTTATTTATATATACAAGCTGAATAACTATTTGTTTTGCCATTAAGAATGTACTTGTTTTAAAGCATAATACAGGAATGTAAATTGTACAATACTGAAAAAATCTGGGTTTTTTACATAATTAATGACTTGCACAGTTACCTTGTTTAACATTTTACTTTACTTTTGCATTTTATATTATTTGATAAAATGATTTTGACCGAATCTTCAGTATAAAATATTTTTTATCGAAGCAGATGTCTGTTTCATACGTAAGTGGAGTTTGCAACATCAGTATAAACACTACTTTTTGCATCAGTTTCAAGAGATCAGTTTGGTGACATGAATTTCTTGCGAACCTAGGAAAAAGTGGCGCATGAAGCTTAATTTAGATTTCTTATAATTAGGTATTCGTGAAGTAGCACATGACAAGTTAATTTTTATTTTTTTTCAAATTTAAACAACATTTTATTAAATATAACACATACATGAAACATACATACAACAGCAAACATGATGGATTCTGGAACAAGAGTTGCAACTCTTATACAAGCCAGTTTCCATGAAGCTTATTAATTCAAACTTTGATCCGGGAGTCTAATATAAGTATTTAAAAATAAAAATACCAATCATGTTTAAACAAAGTGGAAAGGAAAAATAAATGAAAGAAAAAAATAAAGGATACAACAATATAATATTAATTTGTTACCATATGGGTTGATTGTGATATTGGACAACAATAATAATTCAATGTAGCAGTCGATGTTTGAATTGGATTATGCGTAAATATATCTTATACTGTAATACTTCATATAAATCGTTTTGATTTTATGATAAAATCCTGAACACATAAAAATATATCTTTTTTGGTCACATGTGAGTGCATTTTAGCCGTAAAGAAGCAAGTTTTTGTTTATCTGGAAAGGAAGTTTGTCAATTGTCGTATATGGCTATATAGGGGCATTCTAGTAGAAAATGATATGTGGTTTCTGTTGTTCCACAACTGCAGTTAGGCGTTTCAGAAAGATTTCTGTTGAAAAGATGTAGTTTTAGAGGACTACATTTTAGACGTAATTGACAATGAAGAATTTGAGATCCACAGTTAAAATATTTTGAAACTTTGATTTTTTTTTTATTTAGATAATTCTTAAATGTGAAAAGAGAAGCGTTTCGTATAGCTGTTGGCAAGTTATTCCATTCTCTGACTGTAGAAGGTAAAAAGGAATTGTAAAGAAAATTTGTTCTGCACAGAAAAGTTTCCAAGTTTTGACCAAATCTAGTATTATGTAAATGAATTTCAAGATTACTTCTGATAAGAATGAAGGAGTTAGCCCGTGAAACATCTTATAAAAAAGTACAAGTCTGTGTTTTTTTCTTCTATATTCTAATGATTCCGAACCGGTTTCTTGGAATAAAAGGTATATACTACTTCATTTTGTTGCACCAGTAACTATGCGGGCTGCTTCAATGTTTATTTTTTCAAGTCTATGTCGTAAATCGTCTGTCATGTTGTCCCACATGACAAGTTCCTGTCTTGTTGATCTTTTTTAATTGATTTTTTTTTTCTAAAATCTTTCAACAATTGAAAAAAAATAATGAAAAAAAAATTTAAAAAAATAAATAAATAAAATAAAATAATAATGATAATGTCGTTTAAGGGGGAACAACTCATTCTTTGACAATTACACACACACACACACACACATGAAGCTTAATTTATGTGTGTGTGTGTGTGTGTGTGTGTGTGTGTGTATGTGTGTGTGGTATAATCATATTGATTATTTTTGCAATTAATTGTTTTTTAATCTTTCTATAACAAAAATATTTCTAATATTTAGACTCAATAACAATAAAAGCAGTTGTTTGATATCATTAGATCTTACTCTGTTGATCATTTAAAAATAAAATAAGAATTAATAGTCATTTTATTACAAAGCCATCAGAAGTAAGGGTTAGGGTCATAACCCTAACCCATTACCTTGAAGAATTCATTTTGAAGGACATTTCGAGTCAACATCAAACCTGGAGACCCCATGTCATTATCTTAAAAAATCAAGATACATTTATAAAAAAAAATAAAGTAATTTCACAAAAAGAAAAATATGGCCTATGTCCCCATCTATCATTGTTTTCGAAAAAAATCTAGCAGTAACACCAGGAATAAATTAATCAAACCGGCTTAAATACAATATATTGAAATATGTCCAGTAGTTTAAGAGGAGAAATCAGAAAATCAAGAAATAATGTAGACACACGCACGCACATAGGTATGTACGCATAAACATGCTGCGTAATGTCATAGAATTACATCATGTTCATTAAGGTAAACTGAAAATTCAGCAAATGATAATTTATCGACATATGTTTCAATGTTCAGTTACTTACATTTATGCGAAGACGGACCATCGGCTTTGAAAAATATCAATATTTTTTCGATAAAAAGTTTGGCACCAATTACTTTATTGTGCACTTTATTTAAAGTTATTTAATGTTTTCCGATTGTCTCTAATCAAATTTCAGCTAGCATTTCTTTTTTTTTCAATTTTCTATTAAGACAATGCTACCAAGGTTCTATTTCAACTCTGGATAGTTAGTACTTTGATTTACTTTCTAAGTTTGATTACAAATTCAGACTTTTCTGAAATTCTTTTTTGTAAAACTTTTTTTGAGATGGTCATATGGCAACATACTATATAAATGAAATAACATATTATATGATACAAAGATTATACGATAAAGTATGAAATAATTACAAAGTCTGGTTGTGTTATTAAATATAAATAAAACAAAAGGAGCTACATATCTATCAATTTGATTTTTTTATGAATTTGGGACAGGGGGTAGTAAAATGGCCTTTTTAAAAAACACAAACAAAGTAAACCATTTTAATATTCCTAGGTAATCTGAATGTCAGGTATAATATTAAGATTAGTTAAGATACCTGGATTTTATTGTATTGGAGGTTAAACAAAAATAAATAAAAAAAACCAAATACATAAATAATAAAATAAATAAATAAATAAATAAAGAATAATTAAAAAAGTTTAATGGCCGTCATCACAATATTGTTAAGTATGAAGGAACTGTGTCGAAACTGATACAGAATATCACTTCCTACATTTCCATGTTCCTTTCATTCTCAACTTTGATTTTGCACGTGATGGGTGTAACTAGTTAGACAGGAGGTTCTTACCCTTCCGGAACACCCGCTACTTATTTAATGTTAAATGCAGCAACGAACTGCATTTACAGGATAAGGCGTTAATATGTTGAACTTGCAGACATTTTGTCCCAGCGGCGTCAATATGCACCGATTGGCGACTGCATGTACTATCAGTAAAGATACTCAATGAGTTAATGTAGTTGGCGACAATATTACCGTCTCAAGGTATATATATATATATATATATATATATATATATATATATATATATATATATATATATATATATATATATATACTTCTAAAAATGGAATAAAAATGGCAAAGTTGTCAAAAGTACACACATACAGACTACAGCGTCTTCCATCATTATAAGTTCCTATACCACAATGGAAGATCTAGTGTCAGAATGTTTGCTTGTCGGCTTTTGTACACACATACAGACTACAGCGTCTTCCATCAATATAAGTTCCTATACCACAATGGAAGATCTAGTGTCAGAATGTTTGCTTGTCGGCTTTTGTACACACATACAGACTACAGCGTCTTCCATCATTATAAGTTCCTATACCACAATGGAAGATCTAGTGTCAGAATGTTTGCTTGTCGGCTTTTGTACACACATACAGACTACAGCGTCTTCCATCATTATAAGTTCCTATACCACAGTGTAAGATCTAGTGTCAGATTGTTTGCTTGTCGGCTACTGTAAAATTTCTCTTGGTTCTCCGGTATAGTCAACCATCCGAGATCTGATTTGAGTTGTGAATAGATTCTGACTGGGCTATAAAACACAACAAATCCACCCATCATCATAAAAAAATCTGTCTGAATATTCATAAACAAGTGGAGAAGACTAATGCTGTTTTACTGTACATCATTTCATTTCACTGCCTCTTTCATTAATTTCTAACAACTATTAGATCGTTACAGGCATGTTCCGTATTTCCAATCTAAATCTAAACAACTTCCGGTTTTATATTAACTAAATCATCAATATCACCAAAAAGATAGTAGTTTTAATAAATATATTCCGTTTAATCTTAAAGATTATTAAATAGGCAAAACCTAAAGCCATATTTTCAAAATATAAATTCTGAAATAGGAGTTATGAAACAAGACTCGTAAAAAAAAAACAAAAGAAACTAAATTATAAAATTATTAGTAGTAATTTTATATCATGAGATGAGGTGCAAAATTATACAAAAAATACAATGTAATTCCAGTAAATTACAATCAAAACAAAAGCCGTTTATAAAAATAGAATACTATAATCATATTGTACATAAATTCAGTTCTGTGTGATGCATAAAATTACAAAAAAGCTAATTGTGGAATGAGATTACCAGTACATACATTTTTGTTAACACACACACACACACACACACACACACACACACTTCAAACATCTCTGTGTGGCCGACTGCTAGATTAATGCATATCACAGTTATTGCCAAAAAATCATACAACAGATGTGAAACACAAAAACCATCAGTTTTTTTTATTTATATTATCTTTTTATTTTTATCTTGTTTAAAATTAATTATAATTATTTTACTAGATGATATGCGATGTTACTACTTGTGTTATGTGTCATGTAACATTAATGCCATATAAATGGCATGACTAGGGAATGTCACTGTTTTAGGTAAAAAATCGCTACTCCATCATAACCTGATCTATTAATTTATCATGAACTATTACATATATGTACATACCAGGAAACAGTATTACTGTAACAGTAACAGTAAAATCAGTACAGGAAATACATACTTCATGACTTAATTCAGAAAGATTTATAAAATATATTGTATATGCCTAGATATTCTGAGGAAGTATTTTGTTTTACAAATAAAATATTATGCATAATGCCAAAACAGACAATATATACACACCCCAAAAAATGTCTATTTTAAGTTTGTTTTGACAAACTGATTTTTATTGATTTATAAAATTAAATATAAAGTTTTGTAGAAATAAATTTCATAATTTTCTTTTTGATAATCATTGCCAACATATCAGTTACATCTACGTCAATCACTGAATCAGTTTAAATAATACATAGAGTACTTAAAACAGAAGATTTGTAGCCAGTTGTGACAGATAACGATTGGTGTTTGTTTAACATCAGAAGAACTATTACTTAACTCACTACAAGTACATGTAATGGTTAAGTTTTGTATTCTAGGTTCTAATTATCATATAATCAAATAAATACCATCTGTTTGACTGATTTACTAAATGATAAGAAATACACATAGACTGTATTGTAGTTTATTTTCACAAGTTAAAGAACAAATGTTTGTCATAGCTTAGAAATGATTATCTCTACCTGGTTCATATGACAACAAACAAATCTATTAAGAATTCAAATGATTTTAATCTAAAACCTAGTTTGTTCAGACTGTTCAAGTTGAATAGATCTTAAATTTAGTATAAATATATATATATACTGTAACATTATGTAACAATTCTCCAAAAATGTATGTGTAGAGAAATAAATGTGTTGAAAAAAAGATTTCCCTTTAATGGAAAAACATTTAAAGACAAATATCACATAACTCTCAAATATAATTTTTAAAAAGACTAACAAGGAATGTTGTCATAAAAATAATAACAAAGAAAAAGCCTCATAAAATATACAAAAAACAAGATTATAAAATCATGAACCGATATTCATATATACACATGTAAATAAACATGCAAACATATGATAAATATTTACAAACATGAGGTGTATGGATAAAATTCAAATGTTTTAAGGAATTTCCTCTATAGTTATTTCTCTTTTAGTTGGAGAACATTGTAGTCTATAAGTTGAGATTTTATCAATCTGAAACCCAAAACACTAAAATCAAAGCTCACAAAGGCTTATAATGTAATCAATAACAAAATTAGAACTTAAGTAAACTACCTTACAGAATTACTTTTTATGCTGAAAAGGTGTTTAAAGCAACATAAATCAATACAAAGGTACTTGACATTTAATTAATCATCAAGATTTTATAGTTAATAAACTTTGATGAACAATTGTGTTAAATCTGGAACAAGTGACCCATCAAAGCCAATAGGGTAACACTAAACCCCGCTAGACTGCCAATGAAACAGTTGTGTTAAATCTGGAACAAGTGACCCATCAAAGCCAATAGGGTAACCCTAAACCCTAACTAATTCCCCAATAGACTGCCAATGAAACAGTTGTGTTAAAATCATTTCTACTATAAGGAATTTTTCCCCATTTACTGTAAAATAAAATAAAGTTCTGCCAAAACAATGGAGAGTAACTATTAGTCAGAACTACTTGAGATAAAGTATTAATACTTAGAAAAACAGAAAAAAGTCCTTATGAAACAAAGTCATATTAAAGATTAAAGATTCTTATTTATAAGATAGAACTTTGTATTTCCTTAAGTGACAATACAATATGTAGATCCAATACTGTTGGTTGACAGTTTTTGATTTGTGTCTTTTTATATTAATACAGTTTTAAGCAGTTAATATACATTGTAAAGCATTTAAAAAACAGGCTTTTAAAATTAAAACATGCTGTATATGAAATTTAAAAAAAAAAGAAACTTCTGAAATTCTCACTGACAATAACTAATCCAGCAAAACTTTGTATTTGATAAATTTGATAAATCCGATCAACACTTCTTTTAAGACATAACTTAACCAAATAGGTAATGGGAGATAATACAAAAGTATACACATCTGTGATGTAAAATCACTAAAATTATAAATGTGACCCTTGTCCATATCAATACCAAAATATATATATAACATATATTTACATGCCTCTTGTATATCCTTATATACAAAACATTACTGCAGAACTTTTCTTTTTAAAATTATATACATTCAAGAAGATTTTTACAAATTAAACAATCAATGTTTAGAAAGAATTAAAAACTTTGTGTGTTAAGGCATTACCACTGAACATTTTAAATAACCATTTCAAGTATAATTATTTTAAAGACCTCATTTAAATTCATCTTACAAATAACATTTTGATATTATCTAAAATTAAACTAGATTTTTAGTTGATATAATCATGTATTACAGCTTACCACCATGTATAATTAGTTTAACTTTAGCCTAAATGAAAAATGGTACAAAATGGAGAGAAATTAAAATCAATATCTATTAAAAAAGAAGAATTGTCAATTATTTATTTCATAAGTAACTGGACCAAAATTAACATTGAAAAACAACACAAACAGCTTGATGTGATGACAATGAATTTAAGAGTAAAATTATCAAGGGACACATGAACAGCTGATATATATCTATATATAGAGAACCAATTAAACTGACAAATAACATTTGAACAGTTGGTTTTTGATGCAAAAAAAAGAGAACTGGTCAATCTGTCAAGAAATATTTGAAAAGTCAGCCGTATTATCAACAGACCAAAAATAATTGTCAAATAAAATTGTGATGTAATAAATAGTGAACAAGTTAAGTAACACCTGATCATGATCAGCTGGTGGTGATGTCATAGATAGAGAATCGATCAACTGGCTAAGGAACACATAACCAGCTGTGATGTTATAGACAGTTAAACAGCCAAGCTGTGAAAGAACACCTGAACACATGACTGAGTTAAACAGTCAAGCTGTCAAGGAACACCTGAACAGCTGGTTGTGATGTAATAGACAGTTAAACAGTCAAGCTGTCAAGGAACACCTGAACTCCTGACTGAGTTAAACAGTCAAGCTGTCAAGAAACACCTGAACAGCTGATTGTGATGTAATAGACAGCTAAACGGTCAAGCTGTGAAGGAACACCTGAACACCTGACTGAGTTAAACAGTCAAGCTGTCAAGAAACACATGAACAGCTGGTTGTGATGTAACAGGCAGTTAAACAGTCAAGCTGTCAAGAAACACATGTGATGTCACAAATAGAGAAGTTGTCAAGAGACACCTGAATGTCTTGGTGTTAGGCCACAGATAGAAAACACAACAAGTTGTCAAGAGACACCTGAACATCTTGGTGTTAGGTTACAGATATAGAACACAACAAGTTGTCAAGAGACACCTGAACGCCTTGGTGTTTTCAAGGTTTTCAAACTGCAGAACTATTTATTTTTCAGTGTCAAGGGATAATTACTTGTTTACCTAAAGGTGATAAACCTTTTCAGTCTTTCCCCTTAAACTTTTTGTGATTGGAAGCACATTTTAGGCAGTTTTATTGTTAAATGCAAGACAAATAACACAAACATTCAAGCAACTGGTAAGATTTCCCTTATTAGAACATACATTTTGTATATAGCTACATCTGTTATATAGATGGGTAATGGAGTTTTATATTTGTTTACTATAATATTTTTTGCCACTAATAAAATTACTATACAAAGCAAGGTTTTTCAATCCTTAACTGATACAGCACAGAACATAATATATTTGGAATTTAAAATTATAAACATAACTTTGTTTACTAAGTATCAGGAAAGTCCAATATGTTCTGTATTGCTTAACTATCGCTTTTTTGCATTCCTATTTCAAACAGTATTGCCAGACATGATTTAAACATGTTAGAAATCTTACTTTGTAAATGTATATTAAATGGCTTTGCATTATCTGCATAAAACATAAAAAGGTCAATGTGAAACTCAATGAATAACATATTAGTTATGTTTAATAGTTAAACATCTATTTCTTTATATCAAGTTTGGGTTTAATTGGTCCTTTATATGTGGCAAATAATGCTGTAATAAGTAAAAATGGTAAAAAAGTTTTCATACACTCAAACCGGTCCAGTCTTATAGAATCTGACCCCTTGGGAGCCTCATATACAAGATTAATACAAAAATTTAATAATTTACAAATAATTATAAATCAGTTTACGTTGTGTCTCAGTGACCAGTGGCTTGTTTAGCTGCCTGAATGAGTGGTTTTAGTGACAGAAGTGGTTTACACTTGTTCAGCAGTGGATGTTTAAGTAATTCTGTGGCATCTGCTCGTTTGTCAACATCTACCTCCAAACATCTGTCAATGAAACTCTTCAGCTCTGGAGATAATTTATGTGCATCTTTGATATCAGGTTTTCCTTTTGTAGCAATTCTATATATGGCCTTTAATGGAGTTTCATTTAAATATGGTGGTTCACCTTCAAGCATCTCGATAATCATGATTCCTAAACTCCACACATCAACTTTCTTCCCATAGTGTTTTCTGTAAAATACAAATAATATATAATTGTAACAACAGTTAAATATAGAGAGAAACAGAAAATATTGCAACAAATTTAAAACTTTTTTGATATGTTTAATTTTTTTTTATAAAATTTAACAGTGAACCAATGTTACATTTAAAAATATCATACATTGTTAGAATGATTATACATATATATTTTCATTTGCCATATGAAATTCCCATATCTCTAAGCTTAATGGCCATTGCATTTATATAGACTATGAAGGACAAAGACCTTGTCATCCGTGTATGAATACATATAAAATGCAAATCCCAATCCGGATCTACGATATCATAAGTACACAAACCGAATGACACAATTAAAAAGCGCATTTATAAGATTTTATAAGAACGGGATTTTAACATAATGTTTTTTTGAGAATATTAGAAAGAAAATAATAATAAAAATTTAAATATCAGTAACATAAATGTGTTGTTATTTGTGGACTTTATTTCAGTTGAAAATAATGTTCTCTGTCTAAATTGCATGTGCACATTCTTTGTGGCTGTTGGGTCTACTGGACTCCTACCTGTGTGCATGTGTTATAAATGGGAATTTTTTAGTCTTAAAATCAATGAATAATTTTTTTAAAAAATATTTAACGAAAATATGCGCGTCATTCAGTTTGCTTGCAAAGTTTTTGCATTCATATTGACAATGAACATTATTTAAAACAGTTCAATTGTTAAATAAATCACAGGTTAAACAATTAACTGATCTTTTGGATTAAAATGGAGATACTGACTGGTGACTAAACATGATTTAATTCAAGTTTAATATGTTCTTGTCATGACGAGTGAGAAGATAAAGTCGTGAATACAGCATAATAATTGGTCTATCTAATGCTGTTTAGATTCACTGAAACATTAACTGATGAAGCTACATTGGCCATCTTAATGTTTGCTTCATGTATACAGTATAACTGAGTGTAGTGACAGCAATCTGGTAATCCAAGACCCTAAAAATAACCTATTGTTTCAAGTATAAGATCAATTTAATAGATTTCATCAAGTTAAGCAACTAAATCTTTTAGTACAATGGACTTACTATGCTCAATTTGAGATGAAAAGGAAAAAGGATATAGATGCTATCCATAAACATGTCAACTACATGTAAGTAAATTAAGATTAAGAAAAAGATGATCATATTTTTGATATTTTACAGGAAGTTTTTGTCTTGTTTAAGAAAACCAGGATTGTTGGATTCATTTTTTTTTATGGGTCTGTGTTTACTAATGCAGTCCTAACATAGAAAAAGAACTGTGTGGCTAAAACCTAACACTGATAATTATATAATATAGTGCAATTATCAATCAAGTCAGGTTGTTTTGTGCAAACCTCAGAAGCCCTCATCTAGGCAATATTACAAAGTACTATCTATAAAATTTAAATCAGACATGTCTACAAAAGACTTCTAAGTTTTAAATATGCAGAACATTTGACTGCTCAATATTTTGTCTAATCAAGACTTTATGAAGTATGCTACCTAACCTTGATAAAACTAAAACTAAAGCATATTTTATTTTGACGAAAATAATTATTTTATTATCACCAAAACTTTAGATAAATGAGAAATACATTACAAGGTAATTTGCAATGTGTTTGCCCTTTTGTAGTTCCAGGAAGGAGGCATAGTTTTCCTTTGGTTAAAGATTCAAATAATAGCACAATAATGCTTAAATAAGTTTTCATTACAGCTATATTATCACAGTTTATCTGAAAAATAAGCCAGATTGTTGATTATTATGGTAGCTCATCTAGCTCTGGTAAAAGTGAAGAGATTTATAATTGTGGTAGTTTATCTTTGCCTTATGCTCAATTACTGACCTTGATACTACTTCTGGTGCCATCCAATATGGTGTTCCAACCATTGTCTGTCTCTTTGACTGCTCACCACTAAGCTGTGCACAAAATCCAAAGTCAGTTAATTTAACAGCACCATTCATACCCAGTAAAACATTGTCACTTTTAATATCTCTATGGATAATACTTTGTTTATGTAGATATTCCAAAGCTTGTAAACATTCTCTAGAAACAGCAGCAATTTGTCCTTCATTCATTATTGTTTCCGTGACAACATCAGTCAATGCTCCGCCATCTAAATATTCCATCACTACCCATAATTCACTCTTAGGTTCTAGATAATAACAATCTAGAAAATTTACAATATTTGGATGTCTGTATGTTTTCATTACTTCTATTTCTGTAATCAGCAATTCTTTCTTTGGCTGGTTGGTTAAATCCATCATTTTAATAGCCACTACATCAGTGGATGTTTTTGGCCTGGCTAAACATACATTTCCAGAGGCTCTGAAAAATAAAAATAAAAATAAAATAAAAATAAACACTTGATTTAATATGCCTGTTCACAAGCATAATGTACTAATTGCCCAAGTGATCAATTTAACATGCATAATGTACTAATTGCCCAAGTGATCAATGTTATAGAATTTATTAAATGGCTATTAGTAACCTGTATGAAGAATTATATTATATATATATATATAAACCCAATTCATTTAATTATAAAACAATCTTAACAAAATAACCAAAATATCCAGGAACCAGTGTATGAAATTAGCCAGAAAGACATGTTGGTCAACAGGGCCCCTAACTTTTAAAAGTTGGTAGCCCAAATGAAAAGTTAATGGCCCTGAAATATGGAAGTTTGCGTGTCGCTTTAATTTTGGCAATTAACCTCATATTAGCTGTATTGTTTTATCTTTTCTCAGTGACATTTAAAACGTTTTAAATTTCGCTGCTTTTCTATATTGTCTGTTGTACTAGTGTAAAGTACTGTTCATTAATGTAGGTTTCTTGTTATACTGAAACAAACTACATGTACCCTAAATTTAGGCATGGAAAATCCGCTGCTATAGGAGAACCGCTTGTTAAACGAAAGAGCCAACTGGACTTGGAACTCTATGTAGTTGGTGACCCGAGCAAAAAGTCAATAGCCTCGGGCCATCGGGACCACAGTAATTTTGCACACTGCCAGGAACATCAAATTCTCAAAATAATTGATATTTCTACATCAAAAAACCTACATGGATTATTATGTAGTTTCAAAACTTTCTACTAAAAGCAAATAAATTAAATAAATAATACAATAGGTACTGGTGTTTTATGTGAAAACAGTTAATATATGTGAATGCCATTGTTGATAGTATCTTAAAATTATGAGAAAGATCCTGGACCTTACTTCAGTTCCTAAACATCTCTGACACTCTAAATATTGGGACACCCAAAATTTTCAAAATGTTAAATGTCATATTTTTTCCAGACACTTGACAATGGAATGGAATTATTGGCTTTGTCTGAAACTTAGAAAGACCATATATTTAATAACAAATGAAAAATATCTGAGGAGTTACATTAACAAGACGCCCATGGGCCTTAACGCTCACCTAAAGATGTGTCCAATATTGTTTGCAAAGTGCAATAGACAATATATTAAGTACAGAAACTTTAAAAGTTTCCTCAAGTTAAGAACTCCCACAAAACTTAATCAGAAATATATCCACTCACTTTTCATTTATAAGTAGCTTATATAATATGCATGAAGTAACTGTAATGCAATGAATAAGTTCATTATGTATAGGCATGTATATTTGAATATTGTAGATATTGACATGACGATCATTTTGATATATGGTTCAAGGTCATATGTTCAAAGGTCAAGGTCATATTAACATAGGAATACTAAAATTATTTATTATCTTGAATTCTATTAGCTTTTTGTATAGGCATGTATATTAGAATATTGTAGGTTTCAGCTAAGGTGAGCTAAAAATTCAACATTACAAGGGAATTTAAGTTGTATAAAATCATACAATAATATATTTTGTGTCAAGAATTTGAGAACAATAGATTATGTTTTTGTGGTTAATAAAAACGGTGTTTTCTGGCATTTCTGACACATTTATTTTTTTGACTTAACTTTTTACTAATTTGTATTGGATCGTAAATGACCATTACACATGTGTATATTGTTTAAAGTAATCCCAAATTCCAAACCTGAAGTCTAAAGGTAAGTAAAGTTTGTTTCTATACATCTTCAACTACTGTTGTCATGGTAATTCTACAATGCACAGATTGACTGACTACATGTAGTAATAGAAGCTCTGGAACATAATAATATCTATGATGTTCTATACAATAAAAGAAAAAAGCCTGGTAGAGGTGAATATTGATGAATATGTTCCTCTGATTGCAGTTATCAACTGGAGAAATCATGGTCCTTTTGTCAAACAATTCTCAATATTCCATTCTAACAAAAGCAATATTTATATAACGTATTTCATACCCTGATCCAAGCTTTTTCTGTATTTCATATTTCAATGAAGCATCACCAGGACTTGCAATATTTCCTGGAAAAATAAGAACAAAAAACAAAATTAATTAAGTTTTAATTAATGAACAATTATACACCTTCCTGTGACATAACTATGATATTGTATAACTTTTTGTGATACTGTAAATCTTTCTTTGAATCTGTGATATCGCAAACCTTCTTCCTACGATAACTACCATAAACCTTTCTGTGATATGGTAAACCTTTCTGTGTGTAATTGTAAACCTTTCTGTGATATTGTAAGCCTTTCTGTGATATTGTATACCTTCCAGTGATATTATAAACCTTCCTGTGATATTGTAAACCTTTCTGTGATACTGTATACCTTCCTGTAATATTGTAAACCTTTCTGTGATACTGTATACCTTCCTGTGATATTGTAAACCTTTCTGTGATACTGTATACCTTCCTGTGATATTATATACCTTTCTGTGATACTGTATACCTTCCTGTGATATTGTAAACCTTTCTGTGATACTGTATACCTTCCTGTGATATTGTAAACCTTTCTGTGATACTGTATACCTTTCTGTGATACTGTATACCTTCCTGTGATATTGTAAACCTTTCTGTGATACTGTATACCTTCCTGTGATATTGTATACCTTTCTGTGATACTGTATACCTTCCTGTGATATTATAAACCTTCCTGTGATATTGTAAACCTTTCTGTGATACTGTATACCTTCCTGTGATATTGTATACCTTTATGTGATACTGTAAACCATCCTGTGATATTGTAAACCTTTCTATAATATTGTAAACCTTTCTATAATATTGTAAACCTTCCTGTGATATTGTAAACCTTCTATAATATTGTAAACCTTTCTATAATATTGTAAACCTTTCTGTAATATTGTAAACCTTCCTGTGATATTGTAAACCTTCTATAATATTATAAACCTTTCTATAATATTGTAAACCTTTCTGTAATATTGTAAACCTTCTATAATACTGTAAACCTTCCTGTGATATTGTATACCTTCCTGTGATATTGTATACCTTCCTGTAATATTGTAAACCTTCTATAATACTGTAAACCTTCTATAATACTGTAAACCTTCCTGTAATATTGTATACCTTCCTGTAATATTGTATACCTTTCTGTAATATTGTAAACCTTCTATAATATTGTAAACCTTCCTGTGATATTGTATACCTTCCTGTGATATTGTATACCTTCCTGTAATATTGTTAACCTTTCTGTAATATTGTTAACCTTCTATAAAACTGTAAACCTTCCTGTGATATTGAATACCTTCCTGTGATATTGTATACCTTCCTATAATATTGTAAACCTTTCTGTAATATTGTAAACCTTCTTTAATACTGTAAACCTTCCTGTAATGTTGTATACCTTCCTGAGATATTGTATACCTTCCTGTGATATTGTATACCTTCCTGTAATATTGTATACCTTCCTGAGATATTGTATACCTTCCTGTAATATTGTAAACCTTCCTGTAATATTGTATACCTTTCTGTAATATTGTAAACCTTCTATAATATTGTAAACCTTCCTGTGATATTGTATACCTTCCTGTAATATTGTATACCTTTCTGTAATATTGTAAACCTTCTATAAAACTGTAAACCTTCCTGTGATATTGAATACCTTCCTGTGATATTGTATACCTTCCTGTAATATTGTTAACCTTTCTGTAATATTGTAAACCTTCTATAAAACTGTAAACCTTCCTGTGATATTGAATACCTTCCTGTGATATTGTATACCTTCCTATAATATTGTAAACCTTTCTGTAATATTGTAAACCTTCTTTAATACTGTAAACCTTCCTGTAATGTTGTATACCTTCCTGAGATATTGTATACCTTCCTGTGATATTGTATACCTTCCTGTAATATTGTATACCTTCCTGAGATATTGTATACCTTCCTGTAATATTGTAAACCTTCCTGTAATATTGTATACCTTTCTGTAATATTGTAAACCTTCTATAATATTGTAAACCTTCCTGTGATATTGTATACCTTCCTGTAATATTGTATACCTTCCTGTAATATTGTATACCTTCCTGTAATAATGTTAACCTTTCTGTAATATTGTAAACCTTCTATAAAACTGTAAATCTTCCTGTGATATTGTATACCTTCCTGTAATATTGTAAACCTGTCTGTAATATTGTAAACCTTCTTTAATACTGTTCACCTTCCTGTAATGTTGTATACCTTCCTGAGATATTGTATACCTTCTTGTGATAGTGTATACCTTCCTGAGATATTGTATACCTTCCTGTAATATTGTATACCTTCCTGTGATATTGTATATCTCCTGAGATATTGTATACCTTCCTGTGATATTTTAAACCTTCCTGTGATATTGTATATCTCCTGAGATATTGTATACCTTCCTGTGATATTTTAAACCTTCCTGTGATATTGAATACCTTCCTGTAATATTGCATACCTTCCTGTAATATTGTAAACCTTCTATAATACTGTAAACCTTCCTGTGATAATGTATACCTTCCTGTAATATTGTATACCTTCCTGTGATATTGTATACCTTTATGTGATATTTTAAACCTTCCTGTTATATTAAAAACCTTCCTGTGATATTGTTAACCTTCCTGTGATATTTTAAACCTTCCTGTAATATTGTAAACCTTCTTGTGATATTGTAAACCTTCCTGTGATATTGTAATCCTTTATGTGATATTGTATACCTCCCTGTGACATTGTAACCTAACTGATATTGCAAATTTTTATGTGATATTGTTAATTATCTACCTGTATACATGTACCTTTCTGTGATTTTCTATACCCCCCCCCCTATAATAACGTATGTGATATCATTACCATTCTATGATATTGTAAACCTTCCTGTGATACTGTGTACTTAACTGACATACACATAGCAATGATACCATAACTGTGGAATTGTAATCCTAACTTTTGCACTGAAACTTTATTCTGACAATGTATACCTTCTTGTGTCATTATTTATTTTTATGTGACATACTTTATTTAACAATGTATTACCAACATTGTATTATTGTGACATTGTATAACTGTGATATTGTATAACCTACATTTATATTGTATAATTAACTGTGAAATTGTATACTTAACTGTGACATTGTATAATTAACTGTATACAATTAACTGTGACATTGCATAACTAATTGTGATATTGTTTATTAACCAATGCATAATAATTCTGAAATTGTGTGACTTAATGTAACACTATAGCAAATCTTATTACAGACTTCATACAATTAAAAATATGTTTACATTTAAACTAATATATTATTTATTACAATAGTGAAAAATACTGGGTCCATTAACACCGACAGCACAGTACACCTCTTAGATTTTACAAATTTATTTCATTATATATATATATATATAATACTACCAAAATAAATTGCCCAATATACCTTAGTTGCCCAGACACAACTTGTGCAACATAATTTATTTTTTCTTTGTCTTCTATTTATGTTTATAATGTTTTAAAACACAACAAGCATTGATTGGCACTAATGCTCAATAATATACAAATCACCTATCGCTGTTGATACTTTATATCAAGTTAAATAATCTTCTGATAGTTTTGGAGGTTTACTTTTGACAAAATTTTCTTCAACAGATGAAAATACAAAACTGAAATTTGCATTGATGAACTTACTTAATTGCTCGTTGATTTCTTCATCTGTTAAGTTTTTCTTCTGTGATTTTGGCCGTCTTTGTATGGGTTCATCGTCTACGTGATCTTTCTGTTGGAGTCTCATATTATCTATACCATCAGTCACTTCTGTTTTAGCATCTGTTTCATCTCTCTGTTATCACAGAAAAAACATGTCAGAAAAATTTTTCTTAAACTGAGAACAAAATAATAATAATAATAATAATAAATAAGTCTGGAAATATAATTAAATAGTAGAACTTAAATAGTTCAAAGTCTAGGGTACTTTTAACAAATGTTTAGTGGTTGAGCCATTGAATTGAAAATGTGAAATACTGAAAAAAATTCAGAGAAATGTATGAATTCAAACATACAAATTTCATTATTTATCATGAATCTTGATGATTTCAAACTTCAATCTGACAGTAAAATAAATTAAGCACTCAACATTTTGGGTAACTGTCGGAACTAACTGTTTCATTTCACTCTATTATAGTCAAACTTTGATCTCTTTAACATTGATACCTCAAATACCATAGATAACTCAGTCCTGACAAATTTCCTACAACATCCTAAGTAAATAAACCATGATTGCTTGAACTTTAGTAAGTCAAATATCTTGGCTTGCTTGAATGATAAATATTTATAAAAAGTATAAAGTTAGTGAAAATTCAACTTCTTTCTCTCAAATATAGTCAAATGGCCAGTCACTGTAAACAAAATGCAAGCTAAAGCCATATTACTTATTTCACCAAAAGTAACAAAGTGGAACAAAACAATTAGCCTGGACAGTTACCTGGAATTTCCAGTGCTACTGAGGATTAATAATTAAATTAATAAGATAACAAATGATAGTTCTTCAATCTTTTAACCCAATTACAACATGCAGAAGTGTTTGATCGGTAAAAAACCTAAGTCACCTACACTTGATGATTGCTCATCAGGATTCTGCAATTTACATGTCACTGGGGTAAATGATGTGTATTAACGCTATTTCCTGTAATTAAGAATGACCCATAATAACTGATCTTTGTATTGTTATTCTCTTCACTTGGCCTTGTTTAGTTATGTGCAATTAGAACATAATAACTGATCTTTGTATTGTAATTCTCTTCACTTGGCCTTGTTTAGTTATGTGAATTAGAACATAATAACTGATCTTTGTATTGTAATTCTCTTCACTTGGCCTTGTTTAGTTATGTGCAATTAGAACATAATAACTGATCTTTGTATTGTAATTCTCTTCACTTGGCCTTGTTTAGTTATGTGCAATTAGAACATAATAACTGATCTTTGTATTGTAATTCTCTTCACTTGGCCTTGTTTAGTTATGTGCAATTAGAACATAATAACTGATCTTTGTATTGTTATTCTCTTCACTTGGCCTTGTTTAGTTATGTGCAATTAGAACATAATAACTGATCTTTGTATTGTTATTCTCTTCACTTGGCCTTGTTTAGTTATGTGCAATTAGAACATAATAACTGATCTTTGTATTGTAATTCTCTTCACTTGGCCTTGTTTAGTTATGTGCAATTAGAACATAATAACTGATCTTTGTATTATAATTCTCTTTACTTGGCCTTGTTTAGTTATGTGCAATTAGAACATAATAACTGATCTTTGTATTGTTATTCTCTTCACTTGGCCTTCTTTAGTTATGTGAAATTAGAACATAAAAACTGATCTTTGTATTGTAATTCTCTTTACTTGGCCTTGTTTAGTTATGTGCAATTAGAACATAATAACTGATCTTTGTATTGTAATTCTCTTCACTTGGCCTTGTTTAGTTATGTGCAATTAGAACATAATAACTGATCTTTGTATTGTAATTCTCTTCACTTGGCCTTGTTTAGTTATGTGCAATTAGAATAAAGTAAGTTTATTTTTATCATCACCTATTGAAATTCAAATGAGCTGCCATGTTTTAGCCAGGTAACCATTAACCATCACACAACAGATTGCAAGTCAACATTTAAAGTTTAAAAACATCAAGATACACATTTTAGATACAAAAAAAAAAAAAATTAAGTTCAAGTGTGAGGGGTATTCCAGTTATTAAAGTTAAGACCATTGAGTTTCATTTACATAGGATATTATTGAATTATAGAAAGTTGGTTGGGACCAAACATGACCTTGAGTGATCCATCCAGAGTATTGAGGTATTGATGTTCAAGCTATCAAAGCTTGATTGTAGTACTTAATCCACAAAGCTCCTCTGTGTGTGTGTGTGTGTGTGTGTGTGTGTGTGTGTGTGTGTGTGTGTCTTACATTCTTTTGTGGTACTTCAGCTTTAGCAGCATTGTCTACAAACACTTTGTCAGTAGTGAGATGAGGTGTTGGTGCTGGTATATCTTCCCCGGAGTCGGCTTTACTTGACCTTGACCTGTCATCCTCACTATCTAATTCATCTTCAGAATCATCGATAGTCGTTGCTACTTTTAAGAATTTTGTATTGCTTGGCTGTTTTTTCTTCACTGATTTTGTAAATGTCTTCAAAGATGCTATAATAGCATCAGGGTTTTCCTTCTGTTCCTCTAACCTGGAAAAAAGTCAAATTTGACTGATTAATTGCCTTCACTTGACCTTTGACACTGACTCAATTATAAAAGCCATTGCAAGACAATCTCAAAATGAATCTTCCATGTCAAAACTAATAATATTGTCAATATAAAGAAATTTAAAGCTGATTTAATCAATGCTGTCATTATCTAGACCCTTAAAAACAAGTCTTGATAGGTCTGATAAGCCCCCCTAAAAATTGTGGCTAATTGAAATGCTTTAGTTTTAAAATAACAAAAGGCCCAATAGGACCTTACTGCTCACCTGGAACACCTATAAGTTTATTGTTTGCTTTTTTGTTTTAATAAATATCGAATTACTTAAAAGTAAACAAACTCAGTAGCAATATTTTGATTTTATGATATACCGGTATAAAGAAATATTTATCAGAATTTTTCTTTTAGTTAGCAGTGTATTTAAAGAAAAGAAAGTTTACATAATTATTGCACAAACAAAAATTGTACAGAAAAATCTATCACAAATGTTTTATTCCTTGGCATCGTTTTTGTGTTCCAAATTTCAACAAAATTGGTACATAAATAAACCTGTATTGGCCATAAATAGGTGTTTGCTATGTATAAAGTTTACAGACACAGACAAACACACATGCACACTTTAACATGCCATCCATAAGTTCACCCTGGCCAGATGAGCTAAAAAATACTGTTTGTATTTTGTAGATTGAATAAATCTAATTTCATAAAATTATAAAATTGTAAAGCAAATATAGCCAAATTCCTGAAACATTAATTTTTCTTTGGCAACATTATTTATTGTTTTTAAAGATAATATTTTTCATTGAAGTAATCTGAAAAATTCTTAAAAAATTGACATTTCAGGGAAAACAACTACTACAAGAATTAAACATGTATATACACATGTATTTACAAAACTTGCTACATTGTTCCATCTTGTCATGTTAAAGTTAAACACTTTAGCAAACTAAATGTGTTGAACACTGATAGTTTTCAAGTACATAGCCTAAAACTACAAATATAAAAAAATAAAAATAAAAAATAAAATTAAATAAAATAAATAATAATAATTATTATTCTAATTATTATTATTATTATTATTATTATTATTATTATTATTATATACAAATTCAAGAAAAACAACTCAAAAAGCAAATTTAAGATATTTCAAAATCTGATAAATCATTAAATCTTGCTTTCTTATTTTGTCTAGAGATGTCATATATCAATCAGTTTTTTTTTCTCTCATCACGGGTTTTAAAGAAGATTTTTTTGCAAGATTTTTTTCACCTAGATTACATACCTAGTTTTTGGTAGCCATGGCAATGCATTGAACAAATCTGTATTGCACTATCCCATAAGCTCATGTGACCTTTGGTTAGGTGAGCTTACAATGTTTTAAAACAACAAGAATTCATACCTCAAGGAAATATTTTTAACAATAGCTTAAATAAGTTGCAATTCTGGTATTTTTTTAAAAAGACATTTACAATACCAAAAGCTAATTACACAAATTTCTATGGACTTTTGTCAATAATAAAGTGAAATGACATAAAATTAAGTTTCACTGAAAAGGCAGTCAATTCTCAAACTGTATGACAATTTAAGTTTTTATTCAGAACTGGCAAACATGACATTGTGTCATATTATTAAACACTGATTAAGAGCATCATAATTTGTTTAACAAAATGTTTTTCTAATGTACAATTTGTACTGAACAAATTTCAGAACTGATTATGTTGCTTGTTAACCAGTTTTTTTAACAATGCCTCTCGGTATTATATGAAACTATCATACTGGGTACATGCAATCAGAGTATCATCTTTAATGTTTTGTTAAATAAATGTATATTTTAAATTTACTATATGTGTTAATTCATATAAAATACTGAGTGCTTTTGACTATTAAATGTAACCCAAATGGAATATTTATTGTAGAATGCCACATTAAACAAGAGGCACAAAGGACCTGTACTGCTCAACTGACAGATGAAATGCATTGCTAGATATGAAACATGATTTTTTAAAGGTTCTGAAATCCCTGTAACAGTGTGGACATATCTACCTGGCTTAACCAAATATTTATATATCAAATTTCACTTAATTTTGCAATAAATGAAAATGTAAAAAAAGTAAAGTGGCCATCTGGACTTGGATAAGGATCAGACTAAAAATCACAAAATTTAATCTACTTTTACTAGGGAAATTCCTTTTTCAGCAGTAACATGAAATCTACTGGCTAAATTAAAGGTTCTGACAACTCATGTTATCTGTAATGGCTAAGGAAGAGGTTCAAACAACTCATATTATCTGTAATGGCTAAGGAAGAGGTTCAAACAACTCATATTATCTGTAATGGCTAAGGAAGAGGTTCAAACAACTCATGTTATCTGTAATGGCTAAGTTAGAGGTTTTAACAACTCATGTTATCTGTAATGGCAAAGGAAGAAGTTCTAACAAATCATGTTTTAGATCTGTAACAGTATGTGAGAGGTTCTGACGACTAATGTTATAGATCTATAATGGCTAAGTGAGAGGTTCAAACAACTCATGTTATCTGTAATGGCTAAGTTAGAGGTTTTAACAACTCATATTATCTGTAATGGCTTAGGAAAAGGTTCTAACAACTCATGTTATCTGTAATGACTAACTGAGAGGTTCTAACAACTCATGTTATCTGAAATGGTTAAGCAAGATGTTCTAACAACTCAAGTTATCTGTAATGGCCAAGTGAGAGGTTTTAACAACTGATGTTATCTGTGATGGCTAAGTGAGAGGTTCTAACAACTCATGTTATCTGAAATGGCTAAATGAGAGGTTTTAACAACTGATGTTATCTGTAATGGCTAAGTGTGAGGTTCTAACAACTCATGTTATCTGTAATGGCTATGGAAGAAGTTCTAACAACTCATGTTATCTGTAATGGCTACGCAAGAGGTTAAAAAAACACATGTTATAGATCTATAATGACTAAGTGAGAGGTTCTAACAACTCATATTATCTGTAATAGCTAAGTGAAAGGTTCAAACAACTCATGTTATCTGTAATGGCCAAGTGAGAGGTTCTAACAACTCATATTATCTGTAATAGCTAAGTGAAAGGTTCAAACAACTCAGATTATCTGTGATGGCTAAGTAAGAGGTTTTAACAACTCAGGTTATCTGTAATGGCTAAGGAAAAGGTTCTAACAACTCATGTTATCTCTAATGGCTAAGTGAGAAGTTCTAACAACTGATGTTATCTGTAATGGCTAATTGAGATGTTTAAACAACTCAGATAATCTGTATTGGCTACGGAAGAGGTTCTAACAACTCATGTTATCTGAAATGGCTAAGGAAGAAGTTCTAACAACTTATGTTATAGATCTGTAATGGGTAAGTGAGAGGTTCAACAACTGATGTTATATGTAATGGCTAAGTGAGAGGTTCAATAACTCATGTTACATGTATCTGTTATTGTTAAGTGAGAGGTTCTAAGAGCTCATGTTATCTGTAATGGCTGAGTGAGAGGTTTTAACAACTCATGTTATATGTAATGGCTATGTGAGAGGCTCAACAACTCATGTTATAAGTAATGGCTAAGTGAGAGGTTCAACATCTCATGTTATCTGTAATGGCTATGCAAGAGGTTCTAACAACTCATGTTATCTGTAATGGCTAAGGAAAAGGTTTTAACAACTCATGATATCTCTAATGGCTGAGTGAGAGGTTCTAACATCTTATAATATCTGTAATGGCTAAGTGAGACATACAAACAACTCAGATACCCAGTAATATGTATTGGCTAAGGAAAAGGTTCTAATAACTCATGTTATCTGTAATGGCTAAGTGAGAGGTTCTAATAACTCATGTTATCTGTAATGGCTAAGTGAGAGGTTCTAACAACTCATGTTATCTGTAATGGCTAATAGAAGGTTCTAATAACTCATGTTATCTGTAATGGCTAAGTAAGAGGTTCCAACAACTCAGATAATCTGTAATGGCCAAGTGAGAGGTTCTAACAACTGATGTTTTCTGTTATGGCTAAGTGAGAAGTTTTAACAACTGATGTTATCTGTAATGGCTAAGCAAGAGGTTCAAACAACTGATGTTATCTGTAATGGCTAAGCAAGAGGTTCAAACAACTGATGTTATCTGTAATGGCTAAGTGAAAGGTTTAACAACTGATGTTATCTGTAATGGCTAAGCAAGAGGTTCAAACAACTCATGTTATCTGTAATAGCTAAGTGAAAGGTTCAACAAGTTATCTATAATGGCTAAGCGAAAGGTTCAACAACTGATGTTATCTGTAATAGCTAAGCCAAAGGTTCAACAACTGATGTTATCTGTTATGGCTTAGTGAGAAGTTCAAATAACTCAGATAATCTGTAACGGCTAAGGAAAAAGTTCTAAGAACTAATGTTATAGATCTGTAATGGCTAAGAAAGAGGTTCAAACAACTCATGTTATCTGAAATAATAAGGAATATTAAGTTCTAACAACTCATGTTATCTGTAATGTCTAAGTGAGAGGTTCAAACAACTGATGTTATCTGTAATGGCTAAGTGAGAGGTTCAACAACTCATGTTATCTGTAATGGCTATGGAAGAAGTTCTAACAACTCATGTTATCTGTAATGGCTACACAAGAGGTTCAAACAACACATGTTATAGATCTATAATGACTTAATGAGTGGTTCCAACAACTCGTGTTATCTGTTATAGCTAAGTGAGAGGTTCCAACAACTCAGATTATCTGTGATGGCTAAGAAAGAGGTTTTAACAACTCATGTTATCTCCTATGGCTAAATGTTAGGTTCTAACAACTCATGTTATCTGTAAGGGCTAAGTGAGACGTCCAAACAACTCAGATAATATGTAATGGCTAAGGAAGAGGTTCTAACAACTCATGTTATCTGTAATGGTTAAGCGAGAGGTTCCAACAACTCAGATATTCTGTAATGGCCAAGTGAAAGGTTCTAACAACTGATGTTATCTGTTACGGCTAAGTGAGAAGTTCTAACAACTGATGTTATCTGTAATGGCTTAGCAAGAGGTTCAAATAACTGATGTTATCTGTAATGGCTATGCGAAAGGTTCAACAACTGATGTTATCTGTAATGACTAAGTGAGAGGTTCAACAACTGATGTTATCTGTAATGGCTAAGCAAAAGGTTCAACAACTGTTGTTATCTGTAATGGCTAAGTGAGAGGTTCTAACAACTCATGTTATCTGAAATGGTTAAGGAAGAGGTTTTAACAACTCATGTAATCTGAAATGGCTAAAGAAGAAGTTCTAACAACTCATGTTATAGATTCGAAATGGCTAAGGAAGAGGTTCTAACAACTCATATTATAGATCTGTAATGGGTAAGTGAGGGGTTCAACAACTGAAGCTATATTTAATCGCCAAGCGAGATGTTCAACAACTGATGTTATATGTAATGGCTAAGTGAGAGGTTCAACAACTCATGTTATCTGTAATTGTTAAGTGAACAGTTCTAACAACTCATGTTATCTGTAATGGCTTAGTGAGAGGTTTTAACAACTCATGTTATATGTAATGGCTACGTGAGAGGTTCAACATCTCATGTTATCTGTAATGGCTAAGGAAGCGGTTCTAACAACTCATGTTATCTGTAATGGATGAAAGGTTCAAACAACTTATGCTTTCTGTAAAGGCTAAGTGAGAGGTTCAAAAAATTTATGTTTTCTGTAATGGCTTAGTGAGAGGTTCAAACAACTCATGTTATCTGTAATGGCTAAGTGTGAGGTTCAAACAACTCATGTTATCTGTAATGGTCAAGTGAGAGGTTCAAACAACTCATGTTATCTGTAATGGCTAAGTGTGAGGTTCAAACAACTCATGTTATCTGTAATGGTCAAGTGAGAGGTTCAAACAACTCATGTTATCTGTAATGGCTAAGTGTGAGGTTCAAACAACTCATGTTATCTGTAATGGTCAAGTAAGAGGTTCAAACAACTCATGTTATCTGTAATGGCTAAGTGTGAGGTTCAAACAACTCATGTTATCTGTAATGGTCAAGTGAGAGGTTCAAACAACTCATGTTATCTGTAATGGCTAAGTGTGAGGTTCAAACAACTCATGTTATCTGTAATGGTCAAGTGAGAGGTTCAAACAACTCATGTTATCTGTAATGGCTAAGTGAGAGGTTCAAACAACTCATGTTATCTGTAATGGCTAAATGAGAGGTTCAAACAACTCATGTTATCTGTAATGGCTAAGTGAGAGGTTCAAACAACTCATGTTATCTGTAATGGCTATGCAAGAGGTTCAAACAACTCATGTTATAAGTAATGGCTAAGTGAGAGGTTCAAACAACTCATGTTATCTGTAATGGCTTTGCAAGAAGTTCAAACAATTAAAATAAAATCCATCATGGCTACACGAGAGGTTCAAACAACTTATGTTTTCTGTAATGGCTAGGTGAGAGGTTCTAACAATTCATGTTACCTGTAATAGATATATATAACACAAATACCAGTTGAATTTTGATGTGCCAGATTTGCACATTTCTAAAATTCATTCCTCATCAGTGACACTAAGACCGAAAAGTTTGATAATAAAAAACATCAGCCAAACAGTTGGAAATTAATGAATCTAAAGTTCCAAAATTCTATAAATCCAAATCCAGCTAAGGAATGCTTTGCATGAGGGAACAAACCTTAATTTAAAACAAATTTTACAATTTAAAGCAGCTGAAAATTTTGCTAAATGGTACATTTTAAGGGTTAGGGTTAGGGTCCCTAATAGCTAAGCAAGAGGTTCAAACAACTCATGTTATCTGTAATGGCTAAGTGAGAGGTTCAAACATCTCATGTTATCTGTAATGGCCAAGTGAGAGGTTCAAACAACTCATGTTATCTGTAATGGCTAAGTGAGAGGTTCAAACAACTCATATAATCTGTAATGGCTATGGAAGAGGTTCAAACAACTTAAGTTATCTGTAATGGCTAAGCAAGAGGTTCAAACAACTGATATTATCTGTAATGGCTAAGCGAGAGGTTAAACAACTAATGTTATATGTAATTGCTAGGCAAGAGGTTCTGACAACTCATATAATCTGTCATGGCCAAGTGAGAGGTTCAAACAACTCATATAATCTGTCATGGCTACGTGAGAGGTTCAAACAACTGATGTTATCTGTGATGGCCAAGTGAGAGGTTCTAACAATTCATGTTATGTGTAATAGCTAAGCAAGGTTCTAACAACTCATGTTATCTGTAAAGGTAAAGCAAAAGGTTTTAACAACTCATGTTATCTGTAATGGCAAAGTAAAAGGTTCAAACAACTCATGTTATCTGTAATGGCTAAAGGAGAGGTTCAAACAACTGATGCTATTTGTAAACCTCATATGAATAAATAATGATATAGTTTTAAAAATTCATTTCAGAATCTTCTTGATTGAATTTTAATGTTATTTTCTATTTAATTGATTTATTATTAATAGTTTTTTTTATATGGTATTATACATAAAATAGGTCTTATACAAGACCCTGCAGGGAACCTCTTAAATATAGACTGAACTTTTACCCTAACTAATAAGTTGATTGTGACTTCACCCACTTAAAAAAACAAACTTAGTTGTTGATTGAATAATAATAACAAAAATAATAATTATATATATATATATAGATAGATAGATAGATAGATAGATAGATAGATAATTATTGAACTCAACAATGATGCTACTCTGCCAATCAACACTTACGAGATGTTGGAATTTTGGAGAAGAGATGCCCATGCAGGTGGTAGTCCAACAAAGTTTCCTGAAACACTATCAAATCCTACATGGAAATTGTGTTTTACTTCAGTGGGTGTTGATATCTGCATTGCAGGCCCTTGTTCTTCACTCTGTGATCCAGAATTGCGGTTTTTCTTTTTGAAAAATGGCATGTTTTTTGTTTACCTAAAAAAAACAAAGTAAACAGTTAAAATCATGGCTAAATGATAGAACATATGCCTTGATGGGGGAGGTGATGGAACTGTGAACCATGAAATTTCAAACATGACCAGTTCATTCATACCTGCAAGACTTTCAAGTATGAGATAATGCTTTGATGTCTGATGTTATACCAGTAATTGTTATAATCTTAATATCAAAAAAAAAAAAATAATAATAATAAAAAAAATAAATACAATAAATAAAACCACATGATTACAGAATTTAATACTGACTCCTTTACGTATAAATTATCCACATAAATTTTGAACTTGTCTGATCTTTTGGATCATAAGTTTTGAAAGCCAGTGGTAACACTGACAATGCAGACCATAAACCAAACTCATGTATCTCGAACACATACAAGCTTGTTTTAGGTTAATCCATAAAGATTATTAAACTTGCTCTTGTGTGAAAAGGTAAAAACTGCTGATATTAACATTCCTTTAACCAACCAACCTTTGTGTATGAAATGGATTTTTTTTACAATGCAATCTTTGTGACTAGCTTCCTAAGAATATATTACATGTGTACTCATGACCTTAAATATATTATCCTATTAAAATAATTAGAATGTTAATAGTTTATGAAGTGTAATGTCTATATGCAACTCACTTTGAACTCTAAACAATTAAAACAGGGACCATTATATCAAGTTTACATACAAATGGAACACATTCTGTATCAACAATAATTACTTAATCCACAATGAAAGTCAGAAAGGAATCTACGTCAATTTTCCACACAAATCTGTTATGACCTGTATATAACTACTGCACACGTTTTATAAAGTAATCAAACAAGGGCTGATCTGGTAATTCTTGGGTCCCCTTTAACAGCAACGACTAATAGTAATTGGAAATTCAGAAAAATGTGTTTTAATAGTAGAAATAATTTGTAAAGAAACATTCTTTTGATTTTGCCAAATTTTAAATTACTTTGCCCTTGCAATAGTGGGGAAATTTCTGAAAAAAAATTACCACACTTCTGACTTTACCTGATCATATACTGCATGTACATGTATCTTTTTCTTCCGGATATGTGAAAATATGCCACTTCCTTATTCAATTACAGTCCATTTGGCGTTTCTTCGATCTAAAACAAATTACCAAAAAATCGTCAGAAAGTTGGAAAATGATGTTTCACACGTTATTCTTTTTTTTATTCCCGGAAGAGAAAATAGTTCCTTTTTGACAGTGATCGATCATGGCCCATCATAATCCATGATCACCAAACCGACACTTTATAGTAGAAAATAAGAATTTGACACGACAGAAAAATTCAAGGATACATATTTGAAAATACCGAAATGGAGTTTAAAAAAAACCAATGCGATTTTATAATTATTTCAAAAACATTTCTAAACTTAGAAATAACTCACCCAAATTTTATGTCGACTTCCTGTTTGTAAAACCCGGAAATGATATATATTCATGTATCCCAATGTGCTTTGGGCGCTTAACCCGTAGTAGATAGTCATAACGGTTTATTGTCACTTCGTACCATAATCGTTTCGTACCAACAATTTCGTACCATATTAAAAACCATTTCGTACCATAACCAGTTCGTACCATCTGGTTTGACCATTTCGTATTCTAGCGTACTGCTAACGTTTAGTAAGTTCTTAGGTTTTAACACTATGATACCAATTCGTACCATGATATTTTTTTAACATGTATACATGTATACAATGTATAATATATTTCGTGCGTAACATGATGGTTTATTTTTAAATAATTGGCGCATGATATAGTCATTGTTCACTGAGCGATTTTACACACACACACACACACACACACACACACACACACACACACACACATAATTAGTTAAATTCGATTCTCTTTATCAGCGGGCGGTAGTGCCGGGCATTTCATCATGAGCAAGTCATGATCAGTATTTGTTTCAAACAAACTTATTTGAAAACATTTGTCAGTTTGCTTGTTATCTGCTCGAGATTGTGATCTGAAATTCCGACAATAGACTTGCTGTGTTTCAGGTCTTCATTTGTAAAAAAAAAAAACCAAGCGGTAAACATGTATTGGCCACGCCAGATTAGTTTAATTTAAAAAACACCCTGAAAAAAAAGATGTGGCTTTTTTTTAAAAATCGTCATTACAATTAACTTTCTTTAATAAAAAAAAAAAAAAAAAAGGCAAAAAAGAAGAAAAAAGATGCCGTTTAATTCAAATGATAACATTTTCAGTAAAAGTTGAATATCTTTCAAAGTCAAATTAACTAACACCCGCTAAAAAGTATATTCCCCAATCATTGAAAAATTGTTTTAATTAATTATAAGTTATTATTATTATTATTATTATTATTATTATTATTATTATTATTATTATTATTATTATTATTATTATCTAGGCTTTAGTTTTTTAAATCTTCTTTTTGAAGTCATTGGAACGAAATGGTAGTTTTGCTGAATATTGCATGGTACGAAATCGTTTTATGACATGGCACGAATTGGACTGATTTGAGTATGAAATGGTTATGGTACCAAACGACTAGCTAAGGTCATATCACTGGTTCCCTCCCTTTGATTATTCCAGATTCAGTGTAATTTCGTTTATTATCATGTAATACAAGTAAAAGATTCCCAATATAGCTTAATTTATTACTAAACAGGACCTAGTGATAGAGTGAACTAATATAACAGAGCTTATTTAAAAATTATAAAGGACTTGCTGTCAACACATCTGAAAATAAACAAAAAGATTACCGGTCCAAAAAGGCTTATAAGTCTGAGACTATTTTTTTTTCATCGACAAACTAGCGAAGTTTAAAACGGTCCTTTTTAAATATTGCTGGTCAAACTAATACTCTTCTATGACAGAAAATGAAATTTGTGGTTCATTTTTGACAATAACTTGGCATGAGGAATGAATTTCCGAAAGTGTGCACATAAGGCACATCAAATCACGAAACAGTTTTTTCCTTTCTTTTCTTTTTTCTTCTATTTTTTCTTTTCTTTTTATTTTTATTTGGTAAATATATACCACCCCTGAGCGGGTACCGCTGTTGGTGGAGAAAAACTCATCGAATATACCCATAACTCAGTAGGCAGCTTTTTGTGCTGTAAGGAAATGTACTATGTGGCAAAATTATCAAGCGTCCGTTAATTCAAGTTTGAATTTTATTTAAAATTAAGTTTGTTCACTCGTGCAAGACATTCCTTAGCTGAATTTTGATTCATATAATTACGGAACTTTGGATCATTAATCATAGTTTCAAAAGTTTGGATTAAGTATCTATTTTTTTAATATCTATAAGCATTTTCGGCCCTCAGTGTTCCGGTTGACGATCGATAGGACTCAACCATTCCAAACCCAGTAATCGTAAATCACTTTATTTTGTCCAACACTAACATAAAAAGCGACTTAGTCACGATCCAGCATCATTTACTGATCATTTTCTACGCCCAAAACCGTAAATAGTATGGCGATGCTTAAGATATACCATGATTTTGTCCTAATGCAGCCACATGATCATGAGCGGCAACAGTTACGGATTAGAGTTAAAGACTTCTTGTAACGTTTTTCAGTTTTAACATTTTTAATTTGTCATACTTAAAAAAATTATAAAAATCATAAAAATTAATCCCAAAATGAGAAAGATATCTGTGACATCTCTAGAAATCAAAATCGAAAAAGCCGATACCGAGGCTCCTTGTAGTGACGTCACAGCAGTAACACACCCCACATAATATTATTTACCAGCTAGTAAAATAAGACAAATCCGAACTTCTTTTAATTGTTTTTTACAATAGAATTATAACTAAATGGAATTTACACCTACCAGAAATTAAGATTATTATTGATTTATTTGTTTTTAGACACATTCCTTAGATTGAGATCCACACCTGTAATCAACAGTATGAAACTTATAATTTGCAAATTTAACAGGTTTATAGTTATTTCATGAATCTTGGTAATATACATGCAACTTCCAATGATTCAAGTTGAATAAAATAATTCCATTTGGTAAACGTTCTTCGCCTTACGTGAGGATTTCCCTTCGAAAAAAGATATATGATAGAAAATGTAGCACCCTTTTAATTTTCTAGAGTAGGATTTTTATAGGTTAAAATTAATCAGATTCTATTGCAATAAAAATATTTCAAAAGCAACCAAAACGAGTTATACAACTCAATGATATTCCTCTCTCGAGTAACAAAATATGAGGCATGCAATCATTACAATAACAAGGAAAAATAAATCTTAAGTTATATAACTAATAAAGTGATTTCACAAAAGTGTCAGTTTTTGGGGAAAAATGAAGACGACAGATAAATAAATAAATAAATAAATAAATAAATAAATAGCATGTCTGCATGGATTTAAATTTGATTGCGAAAGGTGATTTGAATTTCTGGATTTGATGAATGTGATAACAGCTTGAAATTTTTCAGAATTATGCTCTTTTGACAGCTCGTGATCGCAATAGAGTAAAGTTTTTTTAAGAGTCGGTTGACAATGGTGTTGTGTTATAAAGTTATAAAGAACTAGACATTGCGTTTGAGCAGGGCTCAATTGCTGGGTAAGTCAACCCAATGGTGGTAACCATGTACATTTAAAAGTTTCTTTTCTAGAGTGCAAAATCAGTAGAGTGTGACATCGTTATTATCTCCCTTTCTATTTCAACCAATCAGACGTGACCCCCAAAAGACGAAACTACATGTCATAGAGAACAAGTCACGGTGCAAAATTTCACCACATTCCACCCAACCGTTTTTGAGCTATGGTGTTTACAAAAGTGTGGCGAAAAAATACGGAATAATAATAATAATAATAATAATAGTAATGATAATAATAATAATAAAGGGTAAATCAATTAGTCACCGCAACTATATTGAGGTGCCTTAACAATATATAGGCAACACTGTAAGTAAAAGTGATAAGAGTCTTTAAACCGATGTCCACAATGGCAACTGGGAGTCTGTGCTGGATTTGCTTTGTGTAAATGATCATCGAGAGAGCTACAATTATGACGAAGTCTTATATTAATTCTCGTATCACCGGTGCAGTTGTACATGGGTGTTTTTTTCACTAAAAGGCTTCCATAGACGTTTGAATGTATCAATAAATAAGGTAGCTTTAGTGTGGTTTTGGGTACTCAAAAGTTGTCTTGTATTTGAATTATTTCATCTGCTGGTTGTATTTTACTCCACCACTTTCAATCGTCATTTCTCCGCCGCTAATTTGAAATTTACCTTAATCATCTTTAGAATGCACGATAGATACCTTTTGTTATGCAAATCACTGTTAATGGATCACCAATTAAAAAAAATGAATGGAGAAAGCTATTTGTTACTTTTTCAGTTATTTCACTTCTGAGAAAAAAATCAAATTTACTTATGTATTCCTAGAAATTATTGAGATTATTTTATGATAATATTTCTAATACATTGGTATTTTGGATATAGTGGACTAATAAAATATTACTTTTTTGGTGTATTCATTGTGATTAATGAATAGTTTTAGAAAGTCGGTTTCTATCAAAATCCCTCAATAATTTCTAGGAACACTATATATATTAGAGTTTAACGCCCCAGTCAAGATTCTTTCATTTATATCGAGGTGGTCAGTTGAGGGATGGTGGAGAAAACCGGAGTGCCAGAAGAATAACCACCGACCTTCTGCAAGCGACCAACTTTCTCACACTAAAATCTGTCCCGATTGGTATTCGAATATATATATATTATCAGCGAGCAAAGTTTCATACTTCTTGGTTTAAAGCAGTAAGAGGAGCTATTTACATAAAGCAGGTACTCTAAGTTCGGACAATAGACAGAGATAATGACAGACAGACAGATTGACTGAAACCTATATCATTAACCCCAACCCCTCCTATACAAACTACAAAAAAAAAAAAAAAAAAAAAAAAAAAAAAAAAAAAAAAAAAAAACCAACAACTAGGAAAAAAGAAACAAACATCAAGTCATTAGTATTATCTGTTTCAAAATAACCTGTTGAGTTTTGACCCGGTCTACTGATCAAAATTCCCCGACCCGGTTCAGTTTTCAACGGGGTAGGGTCGTAATTCAGCACAACTGGTCTCAATTTTCAACGTTGAAAAATGAGTCCCCCAGGTGCCTTTTTAACCCGGGTCAAAATACTTCATTACACCGGCAAGTAATGCTTTTTAAAAAAAACATTTCACCAGCGACATTAACGCTGATTTCACATTGTTTTTCAATGCCATTTATAATAATAATAATAATAATAATAATAATAATAATAATAATAATAATAATAAAAAAACAGTAATAATGAAATATTAACATTTAGGCTAAATTAAATTTTGAACATTGTCTTTTTAAATTTGTTTTAATATAGTATTAAAATCGAAAATCGTCCTAATGTAAAAAAGTAATGAACATACCGAAATCGTCCTAATGTATACAGTATTGAACATACCGAAATCATCCTAATGTATATAGTATTGAACATACCGAAATCGTCCTAATGTATACAGTATTGAACATACCGAAATCGTCCTAATGTATACAGTATTGAACATACCGAAATCGTCCTAATGTATATAGTATTGAACATACCGAAATCGTCCTAATGTATACGGTATTGAACATACCGAAATCGTCCTAATGTATATAGTATTGAACATACCGGAATAGTCCTAATGTATACAGTATTGAACATACCGAAATCGTCCTAATGTATACGGTATTGAACATACCGAAATCGTCCTAATGTATATAGTATTGAACATACCGGAATAGTCCTAATGTATACAGTATTGAACATACCGGAATCGTCCTAATGTATATAGCATTGAACATACCGAAATCGTCCTAAAGTATACAGTATTGAACCATCGAAATCGTCCTATTGTATACAGTATTGAACATACCGAAATCGTCCTAATGTAAAATAGTATTGAACATACCGAAATTGTTCTAATGTAAAATAGTATCGAACATACCGAAATCGTCCTAATGTAAAATAGTATTGAACATATCGAAACCGTCCTATTTTTTGCAGTATTAAACATACCGAAATCGTCCTAATGTATACAGTATTGAACATACCGAAAAAGTCCTAATGTAAATAGTATTAAACATACCGAAATCGCCCTAATGTATATACCATTGAACATACCGAAATCGTCCTAAAGTATACAGTATTGAACCATCGAAATCGTCCTATTGTATACAGTATTGAACATACCGAAATCGTCCTAATGTAAAATAGTATTGAACATACCGAAATTGTTCTAATGTAAAATAGTATCGAACATACCGAAATCGTCCTAATGTAAAATAGTATTGAACATATCGAAACCGTCCTATTTTTTGCAGTATTAAACATACCGAAATCGTCCTAATGTATACAGTATTGAACATACCGAAAAAGTCCTAATGTAAATAGTATTAAACATACCGAAATCGCCCTAATGTATATAGAATTGAACATACCGAAATCGCCCTAATGTATACTGTATTGAACATATCGAAAACGTCCTAATGTGTTCTAGTATTGAACATACCGAAATCGCACTAATGTATATAGTATTGAACATATCGAAATCGTCCTAATGTTTATAGTATTCAACATACGAAAATCGTCCTAATGTATACAGTATTGACAATACCGAAATCGTCCTAATGTATACACTGATCAACATACGGAAATCGACCTAATGTATAGAGTATCAAACATACCGAAATCGTCCTAATGCATATAGTATTTAACATACTGAAATAGTCCTTATGTCAAATAGTATTGAACATACCGAAGTCGCCCTAATGTATACAGTATTAAACATATCGAAATCGTCCTAATGACACAGTATCAAACATACCGAAATCGTCCTAATGTATATAGTATTTAACATACTGAAATAGTCCTTATGTCAAATAGTATTGAACATACCGAAGTCGCCCTAATGTATACAGTATTGAACATATCGAAATCGCCCTAATGTATACAGTATTGAACATATCGAAATCGTCCTAATGATACAGTATCAAACATACCGAAATCGTCCTAATGTATATAGTATTTAATATACCGAAATCGTTTTAATGTCAAATAGTATTAAACATACCGAAACCGCCTTAAAGTATACGGTATTGAACATACCGAAAGCGTCCTAATGTAAAATTGTATTGAACGTACCGAAATCGTCCTAATGTATACAGTATTGAACATACCGAAATCGTCCTAATGTATACAGTATTGAACATACCGAAATCGTCCTAATGTATACAGTATTGAACATACGGATAGCGTCCTAATGTATACAGTATTGAACATACCGAAATCGTCCTAATGTATACAGTATTGAACATACCGAAATCGTCCTAATGTATACAGTATTGAACATACCGAAATCGTCCTAATGTATACAGTATTGAACATACCGAAATCGTCCTAATGTATACAGTATTGAACATACGGATAGCGTCCTAATGTATACAGAATTGAACATAGCGAAATCGTTCTAATGTATCTAGTATTGAACATACTGGAATCGTCCTAATGTATACAGTATTGAACATACCGAAATCGTCCTAATGTATAAAGTATTGAACATATAGAATTAGAGTATAGAACATACCGAAATTGCGCTAATGTTTACAGTATTGAACATATCGAAATCGTCTTAATGTAAAATAGTATTGAACATACCGAAATCACCCTAATGTATACAGTATTGAACATATCGAAATCGTCTTAATGTAAAATAGTATTGAACATACCGAAATCGCCCTAATGTATATAGTATTGAACATTTCGAAATCGTCCTAATGTAAACAGTATTGAACAAACCGAAATCGCCCTAATGTATACAGTATTGAACATACCGAAATCGCCTTAATGTATACAGTATTGAACATATCGAAACCGTCCTAATGTTTAAGTATTGAACATATCGAAACCGTCCTAATGTTTAAGTATTGAACATACCGAAATCGCCCTAATGTATACGGTATTATACATACCGAAATCGTCCTTATGTATACAGTATTGAACATACCGAAACCGTCCTAATGTATACGGTATTGAACATACGGAAACCGCCCTAATGTATACGGTATTGAACATACCGAAATCGTCCTAATGTATACAGTATTGAACATACCGAAATCGCCCTAATGTATACAGTATTGAACATACAGACACCGTCCTAATGTATACAGTACTGAACAAACCGAAACCGTCCTAATATATACGGTATTGAACATATCGAAACCGTCCTAATGTATACGGTATTGAACATACCGAAATAGCCCTAATGTAAACGGTATTGAATATAGCGAAATGGTTCTAATGTATACAGTATTGAACATACCGAAATCGCCCTATATATACAGTATTGAACATACCAAAACCGTCCTAATATATACGGTGTTGAACATACCGAAATAATCCTATGTATTCAGTATTGAACATACCGAAATCGTTTTCATGTATACAGTATTGAACATATCAATATCGTGCTAATATATACAGTATTGACCATACCTAAATCGTCCTTATGCATACAGTTTTGAACATATCGAAATCGTCCTAATGTATACAGTATTGAACATACCGAAATCATCCTAATGTATACAGTATTGAACATACCGAAATCGCCCTAATGTATACAGTATTGAACATATCGAAATCGTCCTAATGTATACAGTATTGAACATATCGAAATAGAGTCTCTAACATACCGAAATCGTCCTTATGTAAAATAGTATTGAACATACCGAAATTTTCGTCCTATTGTAAAATAGTATTGATAATACCGAAATCGTCCTAATGTATACAGTATTGAACATACCGAAATCGTCCTAATGTATACAGTATTGAACATACCGAAATCGTCCTAATGTATATAGTATTGAACATACCGAAATCGTCCTAATGTATACGGTATTGAACATACCGAAATCGTCCTAATGTATATAGTATTGAACATACCGGAATAGTCCTAATGTATACAGTATTGAACATACCGGAATCGTCCTAATGTATATAGCATTGAACATACCGAAATCGTCCTAAAGTATACAGTATTGAACCATCGAAATCGTCCTATTGTATACAGTATTGAACATACCGAAATCGTCCTAATGTAAAATAGTATTGAACATACCGAAATTGTTCTAATGTAAAATAGTATCGAACATACCGAAATCGTCCTAATGTAAAATAGTATTGAACATATCGAAACCGTCCTATTTTTTGCAGTATTAAACATACCGAAATCGTCCTAATGTATACAGTATTGAGCATACCGAAAAAGTCCTAATGTAAATAGTATTAAACATACCGAAATCGCCCTAATGTATATAGAATTGAACATACCGAAATCGCCCTAATGTATACTGTATTGAACATATCGAAAACGTCCTAATGTGTTCTAGTATTGAACATACCGAAATCGCACTAATGTATATAGTATTGAACATATCGAAATCGTCCTAATGTTTATAGTATTCAACATACGAAAATCGTCCTAATGTATACAGTATTGACAATACCGAAATCGTCCTAATGTATACACTGATCAACATACGGAAATCGACCTAATGTATAGAGTATCAAACATACCGAAATCGTCCTAATGCATATAGTATTTAACATACTGAAATAGTCCTTATGTCAAATAGTATTGAACATACCGAAGTCGCCCTAATGTATACAGTATTAAACATATCGAAATCGTCCTAATGACACAGTATCAAACATACCGAAATCGTCCTAATGTATATAGTATTTAACATACTGAAATAGTCCTTATGTCAAATAGTATTGAACATACCGAAGTCGCCCTAATGTATACAGTATTGAACATATCGAAATCGCCCTAATGTATACAGTATTGAACATATCGAAATCGTCCTAATGATACAGTATCAAACATACCGAAATCGTCCTAATGTATATAGTATTTAATATACCGAAATCGTTTTAATGTCAAATAGTATTAAACATACCGAAACCGCCTTAAAGTATACGGTATTGAACATACCGAAAGCGTCCTAATGTAAAATTGTATTGAACGTACCGAAATCGTCCTAATGTATACAGTATTGAACATACCGAAATCGTCCTAATGTATACAGTATTGAACATACCGAAATCGTCCTAATGTATACAGTATTAAACATACGGATAGCGTCCTAATGTATACAGTATTGAACATACCGAAATCGTCCTAATGTATACAGTATTGAACATACCGAAATCGTCCTAATGTATACAGTATTGAACATACCGAAATCGTCCTAATGTATACAGTATTGAACATACCGAAATCGTCCTAATGTATACAGTATTGAACATACGGATAGCGTCCTAATGTATACAGTATTGAACATAGCGAAATCGTTCTAATGTATCTAGTATTGAACATACTGGAATCGTCCTAATGTATACAGTATTGAACATACCGAAATCGTCCTAATGTATAAAGTATTGAACATATAGAATTAGAGTATAGAACATACCGAAATTGCGCTAATGTTTACAGTATTGAACATATCGAAATCGTCTTAATGTAAAATAGTATTGAACATACCGAAATCACCCTAATGTATACAGTATTGAACATATCGAAATCGTCTTAATGTAAAATAGTATTGAACATACCGAAATCGCCCTAATGTATATAGTATTGAACATTTCGAAATCGTCCTAATGTAAACAGTATTGAACAAACCGAAATCGCCCTAATGTATACAGTATTGAACATACCGAAATCGCCTTAATGTATACAGTATTGAACATATCGAAACCGTCCTAATGTTTAAGTATTGAACATATCGAAACCGTCCTAATGTTTAAGTATTGAACATACCGAAATCGCCCTAATGTATACGGTATTATACATACCGAAATCGTCCTTATGTATACAGTATTGAACATACCGAAACCGTCCTAATGTATACGGTATTGAACATACGGAAACCGCCCTAATGTATACGGTATTGAACATACCGAAATCGTCCTAATGTATACAGTATTGAACATACCGAAATCGCCCTAATGTATACAGTATTGAACATACAGACACCGTCCTAATGTATACAGTACTGAACAAACCGAAACCGTCCTAATATATACGGTATTGAACATATCGAAACCGTCCTAATGTATACGGTATTGAACATACCGAAATAGCCCTAATGTATACGGTATTGAATATAGCGAAATGGTTCTAATGTATACAGTATTGAACATACCGAAATCGCCCTATATATACAGTATTGAACATACCAAAACCGTCCTAATATATACGGTGTTGAACATACCGAAATAATCCTATGTATTCAGTATTGAACATACCGAAATCGTTTTCATGTATACAGTATTGAACATATCAAAATCGTGCTAATATATACAGTATTGACCATACCTAAATCGTCCTTATGCATACAGTTTTGAACATATCGAAATCGTCCTAATGTATACAGTATTGAACATACCGAAATCATCCTAATGTATACAGTATTGAACATACCGAAATCGCCCTAATGTATACAGTATTGAACATATCGAAATCGTCCTAATGTATACAGTATTGAACATATCGAAATAGAGTCTCTAACATACCGAAATCGTCCTTATGTAAAATAGTATTGAACATACCGAAATTTTCGTCCTATTGTAAAATAGTATTGATAATACCGAAATCGTCCTAATGTATACAGTATTGAACATACCGAAATCGTCCTAATGTATTTAGTATTGAAAATACCAAATCGATCTAATGTAAAATAGTATTAAACATACCGAAACCACCCTAATGTATACGGTATTGAACATACCGAAACCGTCCTAATTTAAAATAGTATTGAACATACCAAAATCGTGCTGATGTATACAGTATTGAACATATCGAAATCGTCCTAATGTATACTGTATTGAACATATCGAAATCGTTTTAAAGTTTATAGTATTGAACATACCGAAATCGCCCTAATGTATACTGTATTGAACATATCGAAATCGTCCTAATGTTTATAGTATTGAACATACGGAAATCGTCCTAATGTATACAGTATGGACCATACCGAAATCGTCCTAAAGATACAGTATTGAACATGCGGAAATCGTCCTAATGTATAGAGTATCGAACATACCGAAATCGTCCTAATGTATTTAGTATGTAACATACTGAAATCGTCCTTATGCGAAATAGTATTGAACATACCGAAATTGCCCTAATGTATATAGTATTGAACATTTCGAAATCGTCCTAATGTAAACAGTATTGAACATACCGAAATCGCCCTAATGTATACAGTATTGAACATACCGAAATCGCCTTTGTGTATACAGTATTGAACATACCGAAATCGCCCTAATGTATACAGTATTGAACATATCGTAATCGTCCTAATGTATACAGAATTAAACATACCGAAATCGTTCTAATGTAAAATAGTATTAAACATACGGAAACCGCCCTTATGTATAATGTATTGAACATACCAAAACCGTCCTAATGTAAAATAGTATTTAACATACAGAAATCATGCTGACGTATACAGTATTGAACATACCGAAATCGCCCTAATGTATACGGTATTGAACATACCGACACCGTCCTAATGAATACAGTATTGAACATACCGAAACCGTCGCAATGTATACGGTATTGAACATACCGGAATCGTTCTCATGTATACGGTATTGAACATATCAAAATCGCACTAATGTATACGGTATTGAACATACCGAAATCACCCTAATGTATACAGTATTGAACATATAGAAATAGAGTATAAAACATACCGAAATCGCCCTTATGTATACAGTACTGAACATATCGAAAACGTCTTAATGTAAAATAGTATTGAACATACCGAAATCGCCCTAATATATACAGTATTGAACATACCGAAATCGAATTAATGTATACAGTATTGAACATATCGAAACCGTCCTAATGTTTAAGTATTGAACATACCGAAACCGTCCTAATGTATACAGTATTGAACATACCGAAACCGTCCTAATGTATACGGTATTGACCATACCGAAATCGCCCTAATGTATACGGTATTGAACATACCGAAATCGTCCTAATATATACAGTATTGAACATACCGAAATCGCCCTAATGTATACAGTATTGAACATACCGACACCGTCCTAATGTATACAGTATTTAACATACCGAAATCGTGCTCACGTATACAGTTTTGAACATACCAAAATCCCCCTAATGTATACAGTATTGAACATACCGACAACGTCATAATGTATATACTATTGAACATACCGAAACCGTCCTAATATATACTTTATTTAACATACCGAAATCGCCCTAATGTATACAGTATTGAACATACCGAAATCGCCCTAATTTATACAGTATTGAACATACCGACACCGTCCTAATGAATACAGTATTGAACATACCGAAACTGTCGCAATGTATACGGTATTGAACATACCGAAATCGTTCTTATATATACAGTATTGAACATATCAAAATCGTCTTAATGTGAAATAGTATTGAACATACCGAAATCGCCCTAATGTAAACAGTATTGAACATATCGAAATCGTCCTAATGTATACAGTATTGAACATACCGAAATCGCCCGAATGTATATAGTATTGTACATATCGAAATCGTCCTAATGTATACAGTATTAAACATATAGAAATAGAGTATAGAACATACCGAAATCGCCCTTATGTATACAGTATTGAACATATCGAAATCGTTTTAATGTAAAATAGTATTGAACATACCGAAATCGCCCTAATGTATATAGTATTGAACATTTCGAAATTGTCCTAATGTAAACAGTATTGAACATATCGAAATCGCCCTAATATATACAGTATTGAACATACCGAAATCGCCTTAATGTATACAGTATTGAACATATCGAAACCGTCCTAATGTTTAAGTATTGAACATACCGAAACCGTCCTAATGTATACGGTATTGAACATACTGAAATCGCCCTAATGTATACGGTATTAAACATACCGAAATCGTCCTAATATATACAGTATTGAACATACCGAAATCGCCCTAATGTATACAGTATTGAACATACCGACACCGTCCTAATGTATACAGTATTGAACATACCAAAATCCCCCTTATGTATACGGTATTGAACATACCGACAACGTCATAATGTATATAGTATTGAACATACCGAAACCGTCCTAATATATACGGTATTTAACATACCAAAACCGTCCTAATGTATACGGTATTGAACATACCGAAATCGCCCTAATGTATACAGTATTGAACATACCGAAATCGCCCTAATTTATACAGTACTGAACAAACCGACACCGTCCTAATGAATACAGTATTGAACATACCGAAACTGTCGCAATGTATACGGTATTGAACATACCGAAATTGTTCTCATGTATACAGTATTGAACATATCAAAATCGTCTTAAGGTAAAATAGTATTGAACATACCGAAATCGCCCTAATGTATACAGTATTGAACATATCGAAATCGTCCTAATGTATACAATATTGAACATACCGAAATCGACTGAATGTATACAGTATTGTACATATCGAAATCGTCCTAATGTATACAGTATTAAACATATAGAAATAGAGTATAGAACATACCGAAATCGCCCTTATGTATACAGTATTGAACATATCGAAATCGTTTTAATGTAAAATAGTATTGAACATACCGAAATCGCCCTAATGTATATAGTATTGAACATTTCGAAATTGTCCTAATGTAAACAGTATTGAACATATCGAAATCGCCTTAATGTATACAGTACTGAACATATCGAAACCGTCCTAATGTTTAAGTACTGAACATACCGAAACCGTCCTAATGTATACGGTATTGAACATACCGAAATCGCCCTAATGTATACGGTATTGAAAATACCGAAATCGTCCTAATATATAAGTATTGAACATACTGAAATCGCCCTAATGTATACAGTATTGAACATACCGACACCGTCCTAATGTATACAGTATTGAACATACCAAAATCCCCCTAATGTATACAGTATTGAACATACCGACAACGTCATAATGTATATAGTATTGAACATACCGAAACCGTCCTAATATATACGGTATTTAACATACCAAAACCGTCCTAATGTATACGGTGTTGAACATACCGAAATCGCCCTAATGTATACAGTATTGAACATACCGACACCGTCCTAATGTATACGGTATTGAACATATCGAAACCGTCCTAATGTATACGGTGTTGAACATACCGAAATAATCCTATGTTTTCAGTACTGAACATATCAAAATCGTTCTGATCTATACAGTATTGACCATACCGAAATCGTCCTTATGCATACAGTTTTGAACATATCGAAATCGTCCTCATGTATACATACCGAAATCATCCTAATGTATACAGTATTGAACATACCGAAATCGCTCTAATGTATACATTATTGAACATATCGAAATCGTCCTAACGTATACAGTATTGAACATATCGAAATAGAGTATCTAACATACCGAAATCGTCCTAATGTATACAGTATTGAACATACCGAAATTTTCGTCCTAATGTAATATAGTATTGATAATAACGAAATAGTCCTAATGTATACAGTATTGAAGATACCAAAATCGTCCTAATGTATCTAGTATTGAACATACCGAAATCGGTATAATGTAAAATAGTATTAAACATACCGAAACCGACCTTATGTATACGGTATTGAACATACCGAAACCGTCCTAATGTAAAATAGTATTGAACATACCGAAATCGTGCTGATGTATACAGGATGGAACTTACCGAAACCGTCCTAATGTAAACGGTATTCAACATACCGAAATCGCCCTAATGTATACAGTATTGAACATACCGTAACCGTCCTAATGTATACAGTATTGAACATACCGAAATCGTCCTAATGTATACGGTATTGAACATATCGAAATCGTCCTATTGTATACAGTATTGAACATATCGAAATAAAGTATCTAACATACCGAAATCGTCCTAATGTATACAGTATTGAACATACCGAAACCGTCCTAATGTATACAGTATTGAACATACGGAAATCGTCCTAATGTATGTAGTATTTAACATACTGAAATCGTCCTTATGATACAGTATTGAACATACCGAAATCGTCCTAATGTATACAGTATTCAACATATCGAAACCGTCCTAATGTATACAGTATTGAACTTACCGAAACCGTCCTAATGTAAACGGTATTCAACATACCGAAATCGCCCTAATGTATACAGTATTGAACATACCGTAACCGTCCTAATGTATACAGTATTGAACATACCGAAATCGTCCTAATGTATACAGTATTGAACATATCGAAATCGTCCTAATGTATACAGTATTGAACATATCGAAATAAAGTATCTAACATACCGAAATCGTCCTAATCTATACAGTATTGAACATACCGAAACCGTTCTAATGTATACAGTATTGAACATATCGAAATCGTCCTAATGTATACAGTATTGAACATATCGAAATAAAGTATTTAACATACCGTAACCGTCCTAATCTATACGGTATTGAATATACCGAAACCGTCCTAATGTAAAATAGTATTGAACATACCGAAATCTTGCTGGTGTATACAGTATTGAACATATCGAAATCGTCCTAATGTTTATAGTATTAAACATACCGAAATCCCCTAATGTATACTGTATTGAACATATCGAAATCGTCCTAATGTTTATAGTATTGAACATACGGAAATCGTCCTAATTCAACAGTATTGACCATACCGAAATCGTCCTAATGTATACAGTATTGACCATACCGAAATCGTCCTAATGTATAGAGTATCGAACATTCCGAAATCGTCCTAATGTATGTTGTATTTAACATACTGAAATCGTCCTAATGATACAGTATTGAACATACCGAAATCGCCCTTATGTATACAGTATTGAACATATCGAAATCGTCCTAATGTATACAGAATTGAACATATAGAAATAGAGTATAGAACATACCGAAATCGTCCTCATGTATACGGTATTGAACATATCGAAATCGTCTTAATGTAAAATAGTATTGAACATACCGAAATCGCCCTAATGTATATAGTATTGAACATTTCGAAATCGTCCTAATGTAAACAGTATTGAACATACCGAAATCGCCCTAATGTATACAGTATTGAACATACCGAAATCGCCTTTGTGTATACAGTATTGAACATACCGAAATCGCCCTAATGTATACAGTATTGAACATATCGTAATCGTCCTAATGTATACAGAATTGAACATACCGAAATCGTCCTAATGTATACTGTATTGAACATATCGAAATCGTCCTAGTGTTTATAGTATTGAACATACCGAAATCGTCCTAATGTATATAGTATTTAACATACTGAAATCGTCCTTATGTCAAATAGTATTGGACATACCGAAGTCGCCCTAATGTATACAGTATTGAACATATCGAAATCGTCCTTATGATACAGTATTGAACATACCGAAATCGCCCTTATGTATACAGTATTGAACATATCGAAATCATCCTAATGTATACAGTATTGAACATATAGAAATAGAGTATAGAACATACCGAAATCGCCCTCATGTATACGGTATTGAACATATCGAAATCGCCCTAATGTATATAGTATTGAACATATCGAAACCGACCTAATGTTTAAGTATTGAACATACGGAAATCCCCTTAATGTATACAGTATTGAACATACCGAAATCGCCTTCATGTATACAGTATTGAACATATCGAAACCGTCCTAATGTTTAAGTATTGAACATACCGAAACCGTCCTAATGTATACGGTATTGAACATACCGAAATCGCCCTAATGTATACGGCATTGAACATACCGAAATCGTCCTAATGTATACAGTATTGAACATACCGAAATCGCTCTAATGTATACATTATTGAACATATCGAAATCGTCCTAACGTATACAGTATTGAACATATCGAAATAGAGTATCTAACATACCGAACTCGTCCTTAAGTAAAATAGTATTGAACATACCGAAATTTTCGTCCTAATGTAATATAGTATTGATAATAACGAAATAGTCCTAATGTATACAGTATTGAACATACCGAAATCGTCCTAATGTATCTAGTATTGAACATACCGAAATCGGTATAATGTAAAATAGTATTAAACATACCGAAACCGACCTTATGTATACGGTATTGAACATACCGAAACCGTCCTAATGTAAAATAGTATTGAACATACCGAAATCGTGCTGATGTATACAGGATGGAACTTACCGAAACCGTCCTAATGTAAACGGTATTCAACATACCGAAATCGCCCTAATGTATACAGTATTGAACATACCGTAACCGTCCTAATGTATACAGTATTGAACATACCGAAATCGTCCTAATGTATACGGTATTGAACATATCGAAATCGTCCTATTGTATACAGTATTGAACATATCGAAATAAAGTATCTAACATACCGAAATCGTCCTAATGTATACAGTATTGAACATACCGAAACCGTCCTAATGTATACAGTATTGAACATACGGAAATCGTCCTAATGTATGTAGTATTTAACATACTGAAATCGTCCTTATGATACAGTATTGAACATACCGAAATCGTCCTAATGTATACAGTATTCAACATATCGAAACCGTCCTAATGTATACAGTATTGAACATACCGAAACCGTCCTAATGTATACAGTATTGAACATACGGAAAGCGTCCTGATGTATACAGTATTAAACATACCAAAACCGTCCTAATGTATACAGTATTGAACTTACCGAAACCGTCCTAATGTAAACGGTATTCAACATACCGAAATCGCCCTAATGTATACAGTATTGAACATACCGTAACCGTCCTAATGTATACAGTATTGAACATACCGAAATCGTCCTAATGTATACAGTATTGAACATATCGAAATCGTCCTAATGTATACAGTATTGAACATATCGAAATAAAGTATCTAACATACCGAAATCGTCCTAATGTATACAGTATTGAACATACCGAAACCGTTCTAATGTATACAGTATTGAACATATCGAAATCGTCCTAATGTATACAGTATTGAACATATCGAAATAAAGTATTTAACATACCGTAACCGTCCTAATGTATACGGTATTGAATATACCGAAACCGTCCTAATGTAAAATAGTATTGAACATACCGAGATCTTGCTGGTGTATACAGTATTGAACATATCGAAATCGTCCTAATGTTTATAGTATTAAACATACCGAAATCCCCTAATGTATACTGTATTGAACATATCGAAATCGTCCTAATGTTTATAGTATTGAACATACGGAATTCGTACTAATGTATACAGTATTGACCATACCGAAATCGTCCTAATGTATAGAGTATCGAACATTCCGAAATCGTCCTAATGTATGTAGTATTTAACATACTGAAATCGTCCTTATGATACAGTATTGAACATACCGAAATCGCCCTTATGTATACAGTATTGAACATATCGAAATCGTCCTAATGTATACAGAATTGAACATATAGAAATAGAGTATAGAACATACCGAAATCGTCCTCATGTATACGGTATTGAACATATCGAAATCGTCTTAATGTAAAATAGTATTGAACATACCGAAATCGCCCTAATGTATATAGTATTGAACATTTCGAAATCGTCCTAATGTAAACAGTATTGAACATACCGAAATCGCTCTAATGTATACAGTATTGAACATACCGAAATCGCCTTTGTGTATACAGTATTGAACATACCGAAATCGCCCTAATGTATACAGTATTGAACATATCGTAATCGTCCTAATGTATACAGAATTGAACATACCGAAATCGTCCTAATGTATACTGTATTGAACATATCGAAATCGTCCTAGTGTTTATAGTATTGAACATACCGAAATCGTCCTAATGTATATAGTATTTAACATACTGAAATCGTCCTTATGTCAAATAGTATTGGACATACCGAAGTCGCCCTAATGTATACAGTATTGAACATATCGAAATCGTCCTTATGATACAGTATTGAACATACCGAAATCGCCCTTATGTATACAGTATTGAACATATAGAAATCATCCTAATGTATACAGTATTGAACATATAGAAATAGATTATAGAACATACCGAAATCGCCCTCATGTATACGGTATTGAACATATCGAAATCGCCCTAATGTATATAGTATTGAACATATCGAAACCGACCTAATGTTTAAGTATTGAACATACGGAAATCCCCTTAATGTATACAGTATTGAACATACCGAAATCGCCTTCATGTATACAGTATTGAACATATCGAAACCGTCCTAATGTTTAAGTATTGAACATACCGAAACCGTCCTAATGTATACGGTATTGAACATACCGAAATCGCCCTAATGTATACGGCATTGAACATACCGAAATCGTCTTAATGTATACAGTATTGAACATACCGAAACCGTCCTAATGTATATAGTATTGAACATATCGAAATCGTCCTAATGTTTATAGTATTCAACATACGAAAATCGTCCTAATGTATACAGTATTGACAATACCGAAATCGTCCTAATGTATACACTGATGAACATACGGAAATCGACCTAATGTATAGAGTATCAAACATACCGAAATCGTCCTAATGCATATAGTATTTAACATACTGAAATAGTCCTTATGTCAAATAGTATTGAACATACCGAAGTCGCCCTAATGTATACAGTATTAAACATATCGAAATCGTCCTAATGACACAGTATCAAACATACCGAAATCGTCCTAATGTATATAGTATTTAACATACTGAAATAGTCCTTATGTCAAATAGTATTGAACATACCGAAGTCGCCCTAATGTATACAGTATTGAACATATCGAAATCGCCCTAATGTATACAGTATTGAACATATCGAAATCGTCCTAATGATAAGTATCAAACATACCGAAATCGTCCTAATGTATATAGTATTTAATATACCGAAATCGTTTTAATGTCAAATAGTATTAAACATACCGAAACCGCCTTAAAGTATACGGTATTGAACATACCGAAAGCGTCCTAATGTAAAATTGTATTGAACGTACCGAAATCGTCCTAATGTATACAGTATTGAACATACCGAAATCGTCCTAATGTATACAGTATTGAACATACCGAAATCGTCCTAATGTATACAGTATTGAACATACGGATAGCGTCCTAATGTATACAGTATTGAACATACCGAAATCGTCCTAATGTATACAGTATTGAACATACCGAAATCGTCCTAATGTATACAGTATTGAACATACCGAAATCGTCCTAATGTATACAGTATTGAACATACCGAAATCGTCCTAATGTATACAGTATTGAACATACGGATAGCGTCCTAATGTATACAGTATTGAACATAGCGAAATCGTTCTAATGTATCTAGTATTGAACATACCGGAATCGTCCTAATGTATACAGTATTGAACATACCGAAATCGTCCTAATGTATATAGTATTGAACATATAGAATTAGAGTATAGAACATACCGAAATTGCGCTAATGTTTACAGTATTGAACATATCGAAATCGTCTTAATGTAAAATAGTATTGAACATACCGAAATCACCCTAATGTATACAGTATTGAACATATCGAAATCGTCTTAATGTAAAATAGTATTGAACATACCGAAATCGCCCTAATGTATATAGTATTGAACATTTCGAAATCGTCCTAATGTAAACAGTATTGAACAAACCGAAATCGCCCTAATGTATACAGTATTGAACATACCGAAATCGCCTTAATGTATACAGTATTGAACATATCGAAACCGTCCTAATGTTTAAGTATTGAACATATCGAAACCGTCCTAATGTTTAAGTATTGAACATACCGAAATCGCCCTAATGTATACGGTATTGAACATACCGAAATCGTCCTTATGTATACAGTATTGAACATACCGAAACCGTCCTAATGTATACGGTATTGAACATACGGAAACCGCCCTAATGTATACGGTATTGAACATACCGAAATCGTCCTAATGTATACAGTATTGAACATACCGAAATCGCCCTAATGTATACAGTATTGAACATACAGACACCGTCCTAATGTATACAGTACTGAACAAACCGAAACCGTCCTAATATATACGGTATTGAACATATCGAAACCGTCCTAATGTATACGGTATTGAACATACCGAAATAGCCCTAATGTTTACGGTATTGAATATAGCGAAATGGTTCTAATGTATACAGTATTGAACATACCGAAATCGCCCTATATATACAGTATTGAACATACCAAAACCGTCCTAATATATACGGTGTTGAACATACCGAAATAATCCTATGTATTCAGTATTGAACATACCGAAATCGTTTTCATGTATACAGTATTGAACATATCAAAATCGTGCTAATATATACAGTATTGACCATACCTAAATCGTCCTTATGCATACAGTTTTGAACATATCGAAATCGTCCTAATGTATACAGTATTGAACATACCGAAATCATCCTAATATATACAGTATTGAACATACCGAAATCGCCCTAATGTATACAGTATTGAACATATCGAAATCGTCCTAATGTATACAGTATTGAACATATCGAAATAGAGTCTCTAACATACCGAAATCGTCCTTATGTAAAATAGTATTGAACATACCGAAATTTTCGTCCTATTGTAAAATAGTATTGATAATACCGAAATCGTCCTAATGTATACAGTATTGAACATACCGAAATCGTCCTAATGTATTTAGTATTGAACATACCAAATCGATCTAATGTAAAATAGTATTAAACATACCGAAACCGACCTAATGTATACACTGATGAACATACGGAAATCGACCTAATGTATAGAGTGTCAAACATACCGAAATCGTCCTAATGCATATAGTATTTAACATACTGAAATAGTCCTTATGTCAAATAGTATTGAACATACCGAAGTCGCCCTAATGTATACAGTATTAAACATATCGAAATCGTCCTAATGACACAGTATCAAACATACCGAAATCGTCCTAATGTATATAGTATTTAACATACTGAAATAGTCCTTATGTCAAATAGTATTGAACATACCGAAGTCGCCCTAATGTATACAGTATTGAACATATCGAAATCGCCCTAATGTATACAGTATTGAACATATCGAAATCGTCCTAATGATACAGTATCAAACATACCGAAATCGTCCTAATGTATATAGTATTTAATATACCGAAATCGTTTTAATGTCAAATAGTATTAAACATACCGAAACCGCCTTAAAGTATACGGTATTGAACATACCGAAAGCGTCCTAATGTAAAATTGTATTGAACGTACCGAAATCGTCCTAATGTATACAGTATTGAACATACCGAAATCGTCCTAATGTATACAGTATTGAACATACCGAAATCGTCCTAATGTATACAGTATTGAACATACGGATAGCGTCCTAATGTATACAGTATTGAACATACCGAAATCGTCCTAATGTATACAGTATTGAACATACCGAAATCGTCCTAATGTATACAGTATTGAACATACCGAAATCGTCCTAATGTATACAGTATTGAACATACCGAAATCGTCCTAATGTATACAGTATTGAACATACGGATAGCGTCCTAATGTATACAGTATTGAACATAGCGAAATCGTTCTAATGTATCTAGTATTGAACATACCGGAATCGTCCTAATGTATACAGTATTGAACATACCGAAATCGTCCTAATGTATATAGTATTGAACATATAGAATTAGAGTATAGAACATACCGAAATTGCGCTAATGTTTACAGTATTGAACATATCGAAATCGTCTTAATGTAAAATAGTATTGAACATACCGAAATCACCCTAATGTATACAGTATTGAACATATCGAAATCGTCTTAATGTAAAATAGTATTGAACATACCGAAATCGCCCTAATGTATATAGTATTGAACATTTCGAAATCGTCCTAATGTAAACAGTATTGAACAAACCGAAATCGCCCTAATGTATACAGTATTGAACATACCGAAATCGCCTTAATGTATACAGTATTGAACATATCGAAACCGTCCTAATGTTTAAGTATTGAACATATCGAAACCGTCCTAATGTTTAAGTATTGAACATACCGAAATCGCCCTAATGTATACGGTATTGAACATACCGAAATCGTCCTTATGTATACAGTATTGAACATACCGAAACCGTCCTAATGTATATGGTATTGAACATACGGAAACCGCCCTAATGTATACGGTATTGAACATACCGAAATCGTCCTAATGTATACAGTATTGAACATACCGAAATCGCCCTAATGTATACAGTATTGAACATACAGACACCGTCCTAATGTATACAGTACTGAACAAACCGAAACCGTCCTAATATATACGGTATTGAACATATCGAAACCGTCCTAATGTATACGGTATTGAACATACCGAAATAGCCCTAATGTTTACGGTATTGAATATAGCGAAATGGTTCTAATGTATACAGTATTGAACATACCGAAATCGCCCTATATATACAGTATTGAACATACCAAAACCGTCCTAATATATACGGTGTTGAACATACCGAAATAATCCTATGTATTCAGTATTGAACATACCGAAATCGTTTTCATGTATACAGTATTGAACATATCAAAATCGTGCTAATATATACAGTATTGACCATACCTAAATCGTCCTTATGCATACAGTTTTGAACATATCGAAATCGTCCTAATGTATACAGTATTGAACATACCGAAATCATCCTAATATATACAGTATTGAACATACCGAAATCGCCCTAATGTATACAGTATTGAACATATCGAAATCGTCCTAATGTATACAGTATTGAACATATCGAAATAGAGTCTCTAACATACCGAAATCGTCCTTATGTAAAATAGTATTGAACATACCGAAATTTTCGTCCTATTGTAAAATAGTATTGATAATACCGAAATCGTCCTAATGTATACAGTATTGAACATACCGAAATCGTCCTAATGTATTTAGTATTGAACATACCAAATCGATCTAATGTAAAATAGTATTAAACATACCGAAACCGACCTAATGTATACACTGATGAACATACGGAAATCGACCTAATGTATAGAGTGTCAAACATACCGAAATCGTCCTAATGCATATAGTATTTAACATACTGAAATAGTCCTTATGTCAAATAGTATTGAACATACCGAAGTCGCCCTAATGTATACAGTATTAAACATATCGAAATCGTCCTAATGACACAGTATCAAACATACCGAAATCGTCCTAATGTATATAGTATTTAACATACTGAAATAGTCCTTATGTCAAATAGTATTGAACATACCGAAGTCGCCCTAATGTATACAGTATTGAACATATCGAAATCGCCCTAATGTATACAGTATTGAACATATCGAAATCGTCCTAATGATACAGTATCAAACATACCGAAATCGTCCTAATGTATATAGTATTTAATATACCGAAATCGTTTTAATGTCAAATAGTATTAAACATACCGAAACCGCCTTAAAGTATACGGTATTGAACATACCGAAAGCGTCCTAATGTAAAATTGTATTGAACGTACCGAAATCGTCCTAATGTATACAGTATTGAACATACCGAAATCGTCCTAATGTATACAGTATTGAACATACCGAAATCGTCCTAATGTATACAGTATTGAACATACGGATAGCGTCCTAATGTATACAGTATTGAACATACCGAAATCGTCCTAATGTATACAGTATTGAACATACCGAAATCGTCCTAATGTATACAGTATTGAACATACCGAAATCGTCCTAATGTATACAGTATTGAACATACCGAAATCGTCCTAATGTATACAGTATTGAACATACGGATAGCGTCCTAATGTATACAGTATTGAACATAGCGAAATCGTTCTAATGTATCTAGTATTGAACATACCGGAATCGTCCTAATGTATACAGTATTGAACATACCGAAATCGTCCTAATGTATATAGTATTGAACATATAGAATTAGAGTATAGAACATACCGAAATTGCGCTAATGTTTACAGTATTGAACATATCGAAATCGTCTTAATGTAAAATAGTATTGAACATACCGAAATCACCCTAATGTATACAGTATTGAACATATCGAAATCGTCTTAATGTAAAATAGTATTGAACATACCGAAATCGCCCTAATGTATATAGTATTGAACATTTCGAAATCGTCCTAATGTAAACAGTATTGAACAAACCGAAATCGCCCTAATGTATACAGTATTGAACATACCGAAATCGCCTTAATGTATACAGTATTGAACATATCGAAACCGTCCTAATGTTTAAGTATTGAACATATCGAAACCGTCCTAATGTTTAAGTATTGAACATACCGAAATCGCCCTAATGTATACGGTATTGAACATACCGAAATCGTCCTTATGTATACAGTATTGAACATACCGAAACCGTCCTAATGTATACGGTATTGAACATACGGAAACCGCCCTAATGTATACGGTATTGAACATACCGAAATCGTCCTAATGTATACAGTATTGAACATACCGAAATCGCCCTAATGTATACAGTATTGAACATACAGACACCGTCCTAATGTATACAGTACTGAACAAACCGAAACCGTCCTAATATATACGGTATTGAACATATCGAAACCGTCCTAATGTATACGGTATTGAACATACCGAAATAGCCCTAATGTTTACGGTATTGAATATAGCGAAATGGTTCTAATGTATACAGTATTGAACATACCGAAATCGCCCTATATATACAGTATTGAACATACCAAAACCGTCCTAATATATACGGTGTTGAACATACCGAAATAATCCTATGTATTCAGTATTGAACATACCGAAATCGTTTTCATGTATACAGTATTGAACATATCAAAATCGTGCTAATATATACAGTATTGACCATACCTAAATCGTCCTTATGCATACAGTTTTGAACATATCGAAATCGTCCTAATGTATACAGTATTGAACATACCGAAATCATCCTAATATATACAGTATTGAACATACCGAAATCGCCCTAATGTATACAGTATTGAACATATCGAAATCGTCCTAATGTATACAGTATTGAACATATCGAAATAGAGTCTCTAACATACCGAAATCGTCCTTATGTAAAATAGTATTGAACATACCGAAATTTTCGTCCTATTGTAAAATAGTATTGATAATACCGAAATCGTCCTAATGTATACAGTATTGAACATACCGAAATCGTCCTAATGTATTTAGTATTGAACATACCAAATCGATCTAATGTAAAATAGTATTAAACATACCGAAACCACCCTAATGTATACGGTATTGAACATACCGAAACCGTCCTAATTTAAAATAGTATTGAACATACCAAAATCGTGCTGATGTATACAGTATTGAACATATCGAAATCGTCCTAATGTATACTGTATTGAACATATCGAAATCGTTTTAAAGTTTATAGTATTGAACATACCGAAATCGCCCTAATGTATACTGTATTGAACATATCGAAATCGTCCTACGGATATGTAAATTTGGCCAATAACAATAATATCTTGGTAAATATCGATGTCTTAATGACAAATATTTTGGACAGACCAACAACAAATTATATTCATTTTCTATAACTTTCATGTTCCAACAGGTACAAAAACGCAAATTTTTATCAATACCATCATATCTACCACGCTCAATAGCTAAGTCATGGTTGCTTATTCTAAATTTTGTTAATACTGCTCTAATCCTCTTGTTTTCTATAAGAGTTAAATAATTTTCTAAACCAAACATTTGTTTAAATGATAAATATGTTTCCATTTTTGAAGATAAATTCAAATTACTATACCAAGTTTGTAAAAATTGGTCATGTATTCTTTGCTTCAGCACATCAAATGGAACAATATACGTATTTTGATTATACCAAACATCAGACACTACCATATTACACAACAAATTTTTCACATTAAATGCCGAGTTATGTAAGCGACCCAGGTTTGACTCCCTTCATCGGAAGTAGAGACAATTTTTATAGAGAATTATTATTTACGTTTAAAATGGCGCTTCAACTTGACTCTACCTTTAAATTGAGCACCCGTCAAAGAGCGCCTACAGGACAGAGTCAAAAATAGATAGATAAATAAATAAATAAATGAAAAAATGTATAAAAATGATAATGTCCTCAAGGGACGAAGACTGAAGGGGAGGAATGTAATGAAGGAAATATATAGATATAGGTTTGTGTTATGTACATGTGCTGTTGCTGTTTTACCTATCTCGTTACCTTTTAAAAAATTGAAACGATAAAACGCTCCCTCTTTAAAACTATTATATCCTTGATGGATTCCCGACGCGAGGATTGGGGAATTTTTTCATTGTAACTAGTATTAAAATTTTAAATTAAATTTAAATTACACACCCAAATATCAAACCCAACGCTATTGTTTTTTTTATTCATTTATTAACGTAAGTTTGTTGATTTTCAAGTTCAGTGTAAACGTAAGATACATGGATATATTTTCTGTTTGTTACGAGAATGATCTGTTTATGTATACTAGTACACTTTGAATCTATGAACTCTTCTCACGAGACGTTACTGTTCAGTTCCGGGTCAAAATCTTAATTATGAGTTATGCTTTGTGTATGTTTTAGAGTATGCAATGTTGTAATTTTTTTGAAGACACAGATTACATAATTCATAATTCAGTCCAGGACTTTCCTCCTACGTTGATGTTACTTTACTATATATGTTGTTTTTTTTGTTTTTAAGTCTTTTACTTAATCGGACACAATTCAGTCCAGGATTTTACTCCTACATTGATGTTACTTTACTATATATGTTATTTTTTTTTTTAGTCTTTTACTTAATCGGACACAATTCAGTCCAGAATTTTACTCCTACATTGTGTACTTTACTATATGTTGTTTTTGTTTTTTTTTTTTTTTGTTTTTTTTTTTTTTTTTCTAGTCTTTTACTTAATCGGACACAATTCAGTCCAGGATTTTACTCCTACATTGTGTACTTTACTATATATGTTGTTTTTTGTTTTTTAGTCTTTTACTTAATCGGACACAATTCAGTCCAGGATTTTACTCCTACATTGGTGTTACTTTACTATATATGTTGTTTTTTTTTTTTTAAGTCTTTTACTTAATCGGACACAATTCAGTCCAGGATTTTACTCCTACATTGATGTTACTTTACTATATATGTTATTTTTTTTTTTAGTCTTTTACTTAATCGGACACAATTCAGTCCAGAATTTTACTCCTACATTGATGTTACTTTACTATATATGTTGTGTTTTTTTTTTAGTCTTTTACTTAATCGGACACAATTCAGTCCAGAATTTTACTCCTACATTGATGTTACTTTACTATATATGTTGTGTTTTTTTTTTAGTCTTTTACTTAATCGGACACAATTCAGTCCAGAATTTTACTCCGACATTGATGTTACTTTACTATAAATGTTGTTTTTTTTTTTTTTTTTTTTTTTTTTTTTTTTTTTTTTTTTTTTTTTTTTTTTTTTTTTTTTTTTTTTTTTAGTTTTAGTTCTTTACTTAATCGGACACAATTCAGTCCAGAATTTTACTCCTACATTGATGTTACTTTACTATATATGTTGTTGTTTTTTTTTTTTTTTTTTTTTTTTTTAGTCTTTTACTTAATCGGACACAATTCAGTCCAGGATTTTACTCCTACATTGATGTTACTTTACTATATTTATATGTTGTGGGTTACGGCGGTCGCTTTAAATTTCTCTCTTAGAAAAATTAATTCTAGATGGGCTTTAATACTGAATTTGGATTTGAATTTGGATTTTAAGTATGAACAGGATATGTCTTGTGATATTTATTATCAATGAGTTCTCTCGAAAGTAAGAAAAATTCAGGAAAAAAGAAGAAATCCGTAAAGAAAAGAAAAAAGGACAGTGTGAGTAGTAATAACGATAGTGAAAACGTTAACGTTAGCAAGTTTCATGTACATAGTTATAATCATAATAACAGCGATTCATTTTCACAAAGCTTGTCAAATCCAGTTCCATGTTTACAGCGAATATTTCCTGGAGATATGGCTCATAATATGTCTACACCTGTGGGTTTACATTATACTCCCCCAAATATAAGTTATGCGACATCACCCATCGGGGGTTATCCCCCACCACCCCCAGGAACTACCCAACAAAGTTTTCTACAAGGACATACACAGTTTGAAAACATAAATTACGGTGATAAAATCGATGCACTATGTGTTAAACTGGACTCAGTGTTTAAGAAACTTGAAAAATTGGATAAGGATAATATTGAAATAAGATTATCAAAATTCGAGAGTTCAATCCAAGCTGTAACGGAGGATGTTAAAGGAATAAAAGTCAAGAGGAATGAAATTGACACGAGTGTAAATTTTATAAATGAAAAATTTGAGAATAATCTGCAGCGAGTAGATGAAATTCAAACTTCCGTGGACGAGCTTGTATCCGAAAATGTGTCATTGCGAGAGGAAATAAAAAACCTGAATGAAAAACAGATAGACATTCAAGCACGGAGCATGAGAGACAATCTTATTTTCACAGGATTTGAAGAACAAGATACTGAAAATGCGGAAGAAATTGTGAAAAACTTTATAGTCAAAGATCTAAATATAGAAAAACAGATAGACTTTCATAGAGTCCACAGAATGGGACGTAGATTAAATGGTGGTAGACATAGACCAATTGTGGCAAAATTCATAAATTTTAAAGATAGAGAACTGGTTAGAAAAACAGCTCCAGAGAAATTGAAAACTTCAAACAATCGCCGATATGCAAAATAAATAAATGAACGAAGAAAGGAATTATATCCACACTTCAAATCTGTCAAGAAAAACAACAAGAAGGCCAGTTTAATCTATGACAAACTCTACATAGATGGACGTCTTTTCAACCCAAATGAACCCATGGACACGACAGAAGGAAACACACGGCGAACCGGAGATGGAACAACGAGAGATCACCGTCCAAAGAGGAATAACTCGCGTACACATCGAACCTAGGACTACCACGGAGGAACATTACGTGACTTACCAAATGTAAATATTGAAAATAGTGGCACCGATTCTCATAGTTCTGACAATTAAAAAAAAAATGAAAATGTGAGTATTTTATCATTAAATGTTTGCGGACTAATTCGTCGACTAAATTATCCGGAATTCCGTACTTTAATTGGAAACTATGATATTCTGTGTTTTGTAGAATCAAAAACCGACGATTGTGATGAACTAAGTTTTCCTGGATATGAATTTAAAACAAAAAACAGAAACATGATATCTAATACACGTTCAGGTGGCATAGTTCTTGGATACAAAATCTGTTTAGCGGATTATATTACTCCTATTGATACTGACAGTAAGTATGTGTTCTAGTTTACGCTTAAATGTGAAATAATTAATTCTGACAAGGATATACTATTTGGTATTATATATATACCACCAGAAGGGACAAGGTATAGCTCGTCTGATGCTTACAGTGAAATTGAAAATGAATATCTGACTTTATCTTGTAAGTATAATATTGTGTGTTTAACAGGAGACTTTAACAGTCGTGTTTCTGACAGTAATGACTTTGTTGACGATTTTTAATTATCAGACTATGAAATAAGAACTGAAGACCCAGAATTAGATGACAATACTATCCTGCAGCGACTTGACATTCCTCGTTTCCGAACCAATAAGGACACTAAGAAAAATAACTTTGGTAATTACTTATTAGATTTTTGTAAAAACAATAATTTATTCATTCTAAATGGACGTAGTGGTAGTGACAGTGGAGTTGGTAAATACACCACAGACAAATCAACAGTGATTGACTATTTTATGGGCAACATTGAATTTTTAAACAATGTAAATGATTTTGATATATTAGATTTTAGTAAATTATTTTCAGATGTTCATTGTCCTCTATTTTGTAAAATTAGTCCTAAATCAAATTTTAATATTGAAAATGTAGATGACAGTGAATTTTCAATTAAAATAAAGCCATTTGATAAGGATAAGTGTTCTGAATTTTGTCAAAATATCGGTACTGAAAACCTCGAATATATCTGCAATCAGTTGAGTGGTATGCATGCTAATAATATTGATAAACATAAATTAGATACAGTTCTTACAAATGTTGCTACTGTTTTAACTGATGCTGCAAAGCAAACTTTTGGTATTTTATATCCAAAAAAGAAAAATATTAAAAAACATACTAATAAAGAATGGTTCACGGCAGATTGTTTTACTGCCAGGAAGAATTTTCGTAAAAAGCAAAGGTTGTATAGAAAGTATAAATCAAATGTTTTCAAGTGTGAAATGTATAGAGCAGAAAAAGAATATAAGAAAGTTATGGATAAAAGTAGACAACATAGAATTATGTTACAAAAAAAAATTCAAAACCTTAGATCTTCCAATCCTAAAGATTATTGGAAAATTATTAATAAAAAACACAAAAGTACACCAAGTAATATTTCACTACATGATTTCTATTCACATTTTAAAGATATAAATAGTAATATGAATGACATATCTGGTGATGGTATTGTGTATGACACACCTGGTGCTGATTTTGACTGTAGTATGCTAAATGAAAGTATTCTTAGAGATGAAATTTTATCATGTGTTAAAAATCTGAAAAGAAACAAATCTTCTGGTATTGATCAAATTTTAAACGAATATATAATTGTCAGTATTGATTATATGTTGCCTATCTATCACAGATTATTCAATATTGTATTAGATACCAGTATCATACCTGAATCATGGTTAATTGGTAACATTATTCCAATATATAAAAACAAAGGTAGCATCAACGATGCGTGCAACTACAGACCAATAACACTGTTAAGTTGTTTGGGTAAACTTTTTACTGCCATTATTAATGCTAGGCTCACAAAATATGTTGAAACTTTTGAAATTCTTAGTGAAAATCAGGCAGGATTAAAAAAAATTATTCCACAACTGATAATATTTTTATTTTAGATAGTTTAATAGAGTTAACACAACGTATGAAAAAAACGAAACTTTATTGTGTTTTTATTGATTTTCAATCTGCGTTTGACAAAGTATGGCGCTGTGGCCTGTGGCAAAAAATTTTACAATGTAATATCACTGGTAAATGTTTTGATGTTTAGTAAATATGTACAAAAATACAAAAACAAGAATATCTGTATATGATAATTTTTCAGACTATTTCCCATGCAATGCAGGTGTTCGTCAAGGAGAAAATCTGTCACCTCTTCTATTTGCATTGTATTTGAATGATTGGGAAAAGTTTTTGCTAGACAATAATATAATAGGTGTTAAATGTGTTAGTGTTAAATTAGAAAATGAATTGAATATACTTTTAAAGCTATTTCTACTTTTGTTTGCAGATGATACTGTTTTAATGTCTGAATCTCAAAAAGATTTACAATGTCAATTGGATTATTTTTCTGAGTATTGCAAAAAATGGAAATTAGCTGTCAACATTTCCAAAACAAAAGTTATTGTATTTTCAAAAGGTAGATTGGCAAATGATATATCTTTTTGTTTTGATGGTATAAATCTAGAAATAGTTAAAGAAATCAAATATTTAGGAGTGTTTTTAGTAGATATGGTTTTTTTTCACACACAAAGAAATATTTAGCTGATAAAGCAACAAAAGCTATGTATGGTGTTATTAAAAAAGCTAGAAATTTAAATCTTTCAGTTGATTGTCAACTCGACATGTTTGACAAAATGGTTTTACCAACATTACTTTATGGTTGTGAAATATGGGGATATGAAAAATTAGATATATTAGAAAGAGTACATCTCAGATTTTGTAAACTTATTTTAAAAGTTAAAAAATCTACTCCAAATTTTATTGTGTATGGTGAACTAGGTAGACATCCATTACATGTCCATATTAAAACTAGAATTATAAGTTATTGGTCAAATATTATTGAAAGTTAACACAATAAATACACCTCTATTATGTACAGGTTATTGCTTAAATCTTACAGTAATGGTATTAAAACAAATTGGATAAGTATGGTTGAAAATATTTTAAATGACTGTGGCATGCACAATATTTGGTTATCTCATAATTATAATAACAGAACATGGTTAATTAACAGTATCAAACAAACAATCTTTGATCAGTTTTTGCAACAGTGGACTGCTGATTGCCATAACTCCTCAAGAGGAATTTCTTACAATTTATTTACACATTTTGATTTTAAGTTACAAACTTATCTTATCTTTGAACTCTCTTATAGTAATAAAACTATTTTAAGCAACTTTAGATGTAGTAATCATAAATTGCCAATAGAAACAGGACGGTGGGTCAATATACCAAGGCAAGAAAGACTTTGTAATCTTTGTAACAGTGATTTGGGTGATGAATATCATTAAATTTTGTGTTGTAATGCCTTATCTTTTGAAAGAAACCTTTATATTCCTACTTATTATAGTAAAAAACCAAATGCTTTTAAATTCTATGCTTTGTTCAATAACACAAAAATATCCTTACAAATTAAACTATGTAAATTCATCAAGATTGTTAACGAGAGAATCGGTCCTCCGGGTTGATATTATTTATATATGCTGTTACTCATGCATTGTTTATATGTAATATATTTGTAATTTTGTATATGTTCTCAATTTGTACATGTATGCAAGAAGAGAAATAAAGAAACTTGTAAACTTGTTTTTTGCTTTTTAGTCTTTTCATGTATTCCCTTGTTATCATTTTCTATTTTCTAAAAGACTTTTATCTTGTGACATTAAAGATAATATAGCCTAAAATGACTTTTTAAATTCATTTTTTTATTCTCATTTTCACAAATACAATTCTTGTGACGCACAGTTTAACATTGACGGTTGCTGTTTCACAGCTAGTAAAACAAGAGACCCATGGGTCTTAACGCCCACCCGTGGAAATGTCCAAAAACTTGCAAAGAACTTAATTACAGAAACTTTACAAAATTTCACAATTTCAGTCTTTTTCTAAAGCTATGATCATGACCTATGTACATATGACCTTGAACCATTTTTCAAAACGATCATCTTATCAATACCTATAATATTCTAATATACATGCTTGTACAAAAAGTTAATGGTTTTCAAGATAATTCCCAAATTCAGTACACTTTTGCAGATATGACCTTGAATTTTCAACACGGCCTTGAACCATACGGGGTATATCAAAATGATTGCCATATCAATACCTACAATATTCCAATATACATGCATATAAAAAAAAATTATACTTTACAAGCTAATGCACAATTTTAGTATTTATAAGCCAAAAATAACATTTCAGGAGCAACAATTCCTACATGGATTATCATTAACTACAAAACTTGATATATTGTTCAATTTTGTCATGCTGAACACTTTAACAATGTTTTAAATTCATATATCTCTTAATATTTGCAAGAAAATTGCCTAAAACTGCACAATTCACAAATTAGGTCATGACCTTGATTTGTGACCTTGACCCATTTTAAAGGTCATTTCAAGAAGAAGTCAAAACTGATAACCCCTTGTCAATATCTGTTCAAATAGTCAAGTTATAACACTTTGAAGCCATTTTACGAAATTTTTTAATTAAACGCAAAAAACGCGTAACTCATTTTTCGATCAATTTTCACAAAATGAACAAACTATAGGCTTAAGACCCTAGGTAAGCCAAATATCACATCAGATTTTTTCTCCCATCATCGGTTTCGGATTTTTGGACCCCTAGGTCACCTTGGCCTAGTTTTGGTAGCCATGGCAAGGCCATGAACAAATCTGAATTGCACCGGCCCATATATGCTTCTGACTAAGTATCATCGAAATCTGTCCAGCAGTTTTGGAGGAGAAGTTGAAAAAAGGCGTTAGCGACGCACACACGCACGCACGCACATACACACGCCGTGTCATGCCATTAGCTCACATGACCTTTCGATCAGGTGAGCTAAAAACCACTACATCAAGGATTTTTGTATTTTGAATTTGCATGTTAAACTTAGCTGTTTTTCAGCAAACGTATGCTATAAGAATATATATGCAAAATGTTTACGTGTGTGTGTGTGTGTGTGTGTGTGTGTGTGTGTGTGTGTGTGTGTGTGTGTGTATGTGTTGTGCGTGTGTGTTGCTTTCATTTTCTCACTTCCACCTTTTGTAGATAAAGCAACTTACATATTTCGGCAAGATAAGTATATTGACAAATTAATTACCTTGTTAATTATGAAGCTTATCTACTTTTAGCTGTTTGGGATAAAATTGTATGTGTCGTTTTGTCAGTATTACTTGTATGAATGACAAACAGTTGAGTGTAGAACGCAAGCATAGATTATAAAGGAACTGCAGTTTGATCATTCGTTTCTCAAGTTTAAGTTTCTTTATTCTAATAAATTGTACATTTACAATACAGAGAGCGTATAATACATTATAGTATATATAATATTTATAAGTATGCGTGAGTTGTACAAAACATTTAACAAAGATCACTGCTTCTCTCATTAATGATACTAATAAATTTACTACAGTTGTGTAAAATAGAAAACTTTTGGAAGCAAGTAAATCGTGAACATTTATTATATTTGGATTTCTTAAATATACAAAGGAATATACACTATAAGTTAAAGAATTACATTTCACTATATAATGGTATTCATCTCCAGTTTCATCCCTACACAAATTACAAAGTCTTTCGTCCCTGTACACAGTATGTATTGTGCCAACGTTCAGTATCAATTAATAATCTGTTTCTACTAAATTTACATTATTTTTGTTTTGCAGAGATTAGATATTAAATAATATTCATGTTTAAAATCATGAGCACACAATCTGTAGGGTATGCATTTTTTAAGAATTATAACAATCACCAATCCATTTCTGTTGGAATTAATCACATCATTTGGTTTTGTTGGCTATGTAAAATACTATTCATGTAATTGACTTTACTTGATTAAAACATTCAATATTTAAACCTTTTAACAATAAAATTGTTATATAACATATTATAACAATGGATATGTTTATTTATCAGTGACTATATAGAGTAAATCTCAAAGATGACGCTCCTCAAATAAATATAATGAAAATAACTTTATTTATTTATTGGTCTTCTTTTGTATGTACATGTATTCATTGTATTTATGATCTATCAGATGGGGTAAAGGACTTTTGCACGAAATCTAAAATACTTTTATTGGACATTAGAGACGACTTTAGTGACATTTGAGCAACCAATATTTTTATAGTACATGTATGCCGCGATAAATATTTGAGCGATAGTTTAATCATTTCACCTTCATGTTTACAAATAATGGACTTGAATTTGTCCATGGACATGTTATTGAACAGTTTAACTACGGACAACCGGTGATGTACATGCTTCGGAGATCATAACGAAGATACAAATAACCACATACATAAGGCTCAAAGTTAGAAGGGGAAGCTTTGTACATGAGAGAATTTTATCAGAAGTATACATAGTCATCGCTATTGATGTTTTAATAAGCCTAACGATCCGCCTACAGGAGACAATGTCAAGAAACAAGGTTACACCTATGGAAGACCTCTATACGCAACATCGACTCGAGGCCAAACACAAATAAATCTTTGCATAAAATGCCTATATCTTTGAGTTGCAAACTTATGAAATGCGTTTTAAAAGAAATAGTTTGCTGTTAAACTTTGGGGTTTCTGTTTAGATTTAGAATAGACATTTAAGATTATAACCCGACACTTAAATGTCATTATTTATTATTTCCTACGTCTTACCACTCAGCTAGCGTTTACGATGTTAAGATCTCATGCTAGCTTACATCACACACACACACACACACACACACACACACACACACACACACACACATATATTGTTTGAGACAAATAAGGGTTAGTGCGTCTTATGTATGTATTATGTTATGTATTCTACTGCTGACGGTACCTGCTGGTACTGCTCATATCAGGGAATTGAAATCGTAGTAACACAGCTACTGTCTGTTTTCTATTCATTTTAACATCTTAGAAAGATAAGTCCAGGTCACATTTTACCAAACATATCTTTCCAACCTCACATCGTAAGTCATTTAAATACGGTATAATATTCAATAAAGTTATTTTTTGCTAGAATAATTCTTAAACAATAAAAAATAAAAACGCAATAAACAATTAATAAAATCCAACTGAGAGTCTCCCAATTATCAAGTATAATAAACATTTTATTTAAAAAAAGATTTAGAATAAACTTTATTATTATTATTATTATTATTATTAAGTCTACTTACCAATAATGAATTTTTAATTTATTTAAATGTAATAATTTTCAAACTTAATCTTTCCTAACATTAAAATTCAAATTTCAGGCACGAATTTAACAAACTTTAAAAAAAGACAAGTCCAGATCGCATTTTACCTTACATTTATTCATGTCCACCCTCACATCGTAAGTGGGGATGGGTGGCCTGGTCATATTATATAAAGCGACCATATACAGTCTTGACGCATGGCTCAACATTAATTAATTTTCCTGCTTAATTCCTTAACAAATATGAAAAATAATTCAATACATAGATTTGTGCTCGTTCATTGACAGATATTACTAAATTTTCCATTTGGCCCAAACGTTGAAATTACCTCAAGTCCTGGTAAGTTTATTTTACTGATTACCAATTTTAAACATCTGATAACCGAATACTATACGTTTCCAACCGAACACTATACGTTTCCAACAACCTAACACTATACGTTTCCAACCTAACACTATACGTTTCCAACCGAAAACTATACGTTTCCAACCGAACACTATACGTTTCCAACCTAACACTATACGTTTCCAACAACCTAACACTATATGTTTCTAACCTAACACTATACGTTTCCAACCGAACACTATACGTTTCCGTCTTAACTAATTACTATCTGGACAACATTACTTTGTAAGAACAAGTCGATTAACAAACTTTTTACCTAATAAATACAAAAGAAAACTATTAACTTTGTGGGTTAAAAAGTTTAAATAACAATTTTGACTTTATAATTAATTATCTAAATATTGAATAAACCTTAACCAAAAGGAATTTTTAATAATAGAATTAAAAACTTTTCTTTACTTTTAATAATAGAATTAATCAACTTTCAAGGTAAATTCTTTCCATGACCACATAGAAGTCTTACTAACTGAAGCGGTAAAGAAATCTGCCGCTCAAATGGTTATTTTTTATTTTGTGTGTTAAGACAGTTCTTAGAGAAAAAGCTAGAACTTGATAAGAAAATAGACTTCCATAGAGTGCACAGAATGGGTAAAAAACTTAATGGAAAACCTAGAGCTATTGTGGCCAAATTTATTAATTTCAAGGATCGTGAGATAGTACGTAAAAGGGGACCAGAAGTTTTAAAACGTTTAGAAAATCGCAAATTTGGAATTAATGAGCAATTCCCGAAGGAAATAAATGAGAAAAGAAAAAAACTATATCCCTATCTAAAATCAGCAAAAAGAAATGGTAAAAGAGCATCACTGGTGTATGATAAGCTTTATGTGGATGGTAGACTTTTTACACCAAATATGAATGACGATATGGAGATCAGACGTTCCCACCAATTGGATCGACGAGGATCTCAACTCTCAGCGTCTGCTAAGGAATTTACCCCAAGGAAGACCACAGGCAAGTCAAAGGGAGATAAACCCCATAGTTCGCGTTAGGACAACCACGGAGGAATACCAGTAAGTGAACATTCGTATAATGTTACTATAAATAGTATAACTGACTCTCTCAAATCTAAATGTGTCATAGACAATCATAGTAATTTAACCGATGTTGTGGATTCGTGTGATGTTAACTCAAGTGTGAATAACAATTGTAGTGTACTTTCACTTAATGTATGTGGAATATCACGGAGATTACAATACCCGGAATTTCGTAAACTTATATCTGGTTTTGACATTTTATGTTTCACAGAAACAAAAACTGATGATTGTGACAATATTGCTATAGATGATTATGTGCTTAAGTTTAAGAATAGGAATAAACTTTCAAATATTAAATCAGGCGGAATTATTCTTGGATATAAAGACTATCTTTCGGACTTTATCGTTCATGTATATACAGAATGTAACTACGTATTTTGGTTTATATTAAAAGGTAAGATTTTTAATATTGATTATGATATGTTATTTGGTATTGTTTACATTCCACCTGAAGGCTCAATATATAGTACATCTGATGCTTATAGTGAAATAGAATCTGAATATGTTGATGTTTGTAGTAAATTTAATCATATCTGTCTAACTGGCGATTTTAATAGCCGTGTATCGAACAGTCAAGAATATACAGTTTATGAGGATGAGCAAAATGATTTTGATACTGTATCTGTAGCAAGTGTTTTAGACGATCTTAATTTACCAAGAAGTAGAATCAGTAGAGACACTAAGAAAAACAATTTTGGTAATCAATTGATTGAATTTTGTAAATGTAATGAGTTAATAATTATGAACGGACGTATTGGCAGTGACAAAGATGTTGGTAATTTTACAACAGTTAGATCATCTGTAGTCGATTATTGTATTTGTTCTGTAGATTTTTTACCTGTTCTATATAATTTAGATATTTTAGAATTTAGTCGTTTGTTTTCTGATATACATTGTGCTCTAAAGTTCGAATTTGTATTTAAAACTAGTAAACCTAATAAACCTAAACATACAGTTGATGAAAACTTGGAATTAGTTAGATCTTGGAGTAATGAAAAATCCTTAGATTATTGTAAAAATTTAAACACTGAAAAGATTCAATATGTATTAAATGAACTAAATACAGTTGATATTTCTACAATAGATGCAGATTATATAAATAATATGTGTAATTATGTAGCTGATGTGTTGTTGGAATGAGCTAAAACCACGTTTGGTACTTATTCACCAAAAATTTCTAACTCTGTTAGTAATAAAAATGAATGGTTTAATAATGAGTGTTTTTGTGCTCGTAAAAAATTCCGTAAATTTAAAAGGTTGTATAAAAAGTATGGATCACATCTATTCAAAAATGAAATGAGGTGTGCTGAAAGAATATATAAATCTACTTTAGATAGAAATATAAGAAATCATAGGTTAATGTTACAGAAAAAACTTAAAAAACTTAGATCATCTGATCCTAAAGAGTACTGGAAACTACTGAATAAGCAGGGAAATAAAAAATGTAATATACCTTTAAGTGAATTTTATAACCATTTTAAAAATATGCATATAAATGTAGAATGTAGTGATGATAATGTCCCTGTAGATAATGTTCCGCAAGATTGTGATATTTTGAATTCAGAAATTACTGATGAAGAAATAATTAAATGTGTACAGAATTTAAAAAATAACAAAGCTGCTGGTTTAGATAAAGTATTGAATGAATATATTGTATACTCAATTGATAAACTTTTACCTGTATATAAAACTTTGTTTAATATTGTGTTTGACACGGGTATAATTCCTGAACCATGGTGTATTGGTAAAATTGTACCCCTATATAAAAATAAAGGTAGTGTTGATTATATTGAAAACTATAGGCCAATTACATTACTTAGTTGTATAAGTAAACTTTTTACATCAATTTTAACTCATAGATTAAACAAATTTGCCGAAGATTATGATATTTTATGTGAAAATCAGTCAGGTTTTAGACAGAGTTATTCTACATTAGACAACATTTTTGTGTTACATTGTTTATTTGAACTTTTCCGTTGTAATAGAAAAAAACTTTTCTGTGCTTTTATTGATTTCAAATCAGCATTTGACAAAGTGTGGCGTAATGGGCTGTGGATGAAACTGTTAAACAATAATATATCTGGTAAATGCTATAGGTTTATTGTTAACATGTATCATAATACAAAATCTAGAATTTCCGTGAATGGTACATACTCTGATTATTTTGTATGTAGTACAGGGGTACGGCAAGGTGAAAGCTTGTCTCCCTTTCTATTTGCAATTTATTTAAATGATCTTGAAGCTTTTTTGACTAATAAAAATGTTATTGGCACCCCAACTTTATCCTCAGAATTAGTAAAAGAATTAGGTGTTTATTTAAATTTGTTTATGTTATTGTATGCAGATGACACTGTACTTATATCTGAAACAAAAGAGGATTTACAAAACCAACTAGTTTATTTTTCTGAATACTGCAAACAATGGAAATTAACTGTTAATGTATTAAAATCAGAAGTTGTTATTTTTTCAAGAGGTAAAATTTCAAAAAATGTACATTTTTATATAGATGACAAAGAGTTAAAAATTGTCAAAGAGTTTAAATATTTAGGTATTATTTTTAGTAGATCTGGTTCCTTCTTAGCTACAAAGAAATATTCATGTGATAAAGCCACTAAAGCTATGTATGCAGTGATTAAAAAGTCTAGACTTTATAATTTATCTATTGAATGTCAACTTGATTTATTTGATAAAATGGTAGTTCCAGTTTTGTTATATGGATGTGAAATTCGGGGTTTTAGTAATTGTAATATGATAGAAAAAATACAATTAAAATTTTGTAAACTTCTTTTACATGTTAAAAGGTCAACACCAAACTTTTTTGTTTATGGTGAATTATATAGATTTCCTCTAATTATAGCTATAAAAACAAGAATCATAAGTTATTGGGCGGATCTTATTGTTGGTAAAGAAAGTAAATATTCTTCTACACTTTATAATCTTTTATATATGAAACATATTAATGGTATTAACTTTAATTGGATTACTAGAGTAAAAACTATTTTAGAAGAATGTGGCATGAGTTATATTTGGTCTTCACAAACATTTTGTAGCAAACCATGGTTAGTTAAGTCTGTTAAGCAAATACTCTGTGATCAATTTTTACAGAAATGGATAAGTGATTGTAATACATCATCTAAAGGTTTATCTTACAATTTATTTATGCTTTCTAATTTTGAATTTCCCTATTATTTAACCTCTAGTTTATCATGTAAAAATAAAATTATCTTAAGTAAGTTTAGATCTAGTAATCATCGTCTCCCAATTGAAACGGGTCGTTGGCAAAATGTTCCTAGAGAAAATAGATTATGTCATTTATGTTTTAATGATATTGGTGATGAGTATCATTATATTTTGTCTTGTAATGTATTGTCTGATATTAGAACTAAGTATATACCTTTTTATTTCCGTCATATCCCAAATACTATAAAGTTTTTTCATCTTTTTGCAACTAAGAAACTATCTGTGCTGAAAAACTTGTGTACTTTTATTACTATTATTTATGAGAGAGTCAGTCCTCCAGGTTAATGTTTGTTATAAGTAATACAGATAAAATTATATTGTAACTCACGCATGTAAATATATTGTTGTATTATATACTTATATTGTACATGTTCTCTTTATTGTAAATTTGCAATGTGAGATTAAAGAACTTGAACTTGGAAATTCGTTCAAATGGGTTAAAAATCTGTTTGCTCAAATGTCCATTCCTTTGTCGCTCAAATGTATTGGTTTTTGTTTTAATTTTTATTCATTTATTTATTTATTTTGTTGCTCTTTTGTCCTGCGGCTTCACTTAAATGTCCAACGCCGACAGAATATTATTATTATTATTATTATTATTATTATTACATGGATTATTATTACTATATGTATTATTATTATTATTATTATTATTATTATACAAACACCAATGAACGTATATAAAACATGAAAAATGATCATTTCTTGTAAATAATAATGAGATAAAAACATATACCTAACAATAACTAATTACAATAATGATGCAACTTCATCATAAACAAGAAATCATTATTGACTCCATTGTAGTAATAATAACAACGTGCAGTTTAGTAGAACAAACGACTGAATTAAGAATTAAAGCATCAGTATAATATCAGATGAGGCTAATTATCGTATTTCAAAAGTTTAAAGGATTTAGGATAAAGCGTACACATTAGGATTAAACTAATTTGTAGAGATATGAAGTAGATTTATACTTCCTTTCAACACTTTACATATACTTATTAACATCATTTATTTACTTCAAAATCAAAATTTTGTTTGATCAGCTTGTTTTAATGATGGATATTTGAGGCAGCACATGGACCGCTTAAAGCCTTGATGTAAGTTCTGTTTTATGTACAGGTTTGTTTATTCAGCATTAATAGTTTTCAGAGATCAATGGAGACGTAAATAGCTCACTGCAAGACCCGTATGTAAGTGGAAGATAATTGGATTCTTAATGGATAAGAAAACAAAATCAATCAAACAGTGGAAACTTGTTATATATTAAACTGGTGAATAACTCAAGTGTCAAATAGCTGAGTCGAACAGATGATCATAATAAGTCGTCAGTTTGCGGAGTAAATTGTTTGTGATATAGATGAACAATACAACTTAGTGTTATCATTAGAGCAATTCATCTAGATATATAACTGTCAGAAGTTTTGGTATTCTGTTGTTATGTTATATTGAATAATACCAGAAATATATTTCATCAAGTAGCAACATAATACAAAGGATATTGTTTAGACACACCTCACCCATTAAGTAACTATACTAGTGTACGTTCAAAAATTTCTAAATTCATGTTCTGTGGTAACACGTGTTTGTGAAAACAGCTTACTTTTAGATTTATTTTTGTAAGAAACTCAAGTGATCATGTGTATTATGTCATACAGGAATAATGAACATACTAAAATGAACATAAGGACATTAGATTGTAAGGTTTGTTGAATTGACATTAAATACTTATGTAATCAAACGATTTATAGACGGCAAGAGGTCAGATTAGATCATCTAATATCTACTAGTTGAATTATTCGGAAAAATAATTTTAATACATTGAAGGAATTGATTCAATATAATTACTTCAATTTATTTTTTGTAATATATAAGAGGGACATGTTATTTTTCGTATTTTATTTGTTGAATAAACAAAAATCAGACATTGATTATTTTTTTGGATAATAGTAATAAAGGACAAGAAGTTAGTGAATAATTAATATTGAAAGCAATATGAACGAGTTGAACGTATCATCGCAACGCTTCCCCACTTTACAGGAGTTAAACGATATTGAGGCCAGAAAGAGATTACCAACTACAATATACTTGTGTACCTTAATGGTTATAGGGATACTTGGAAATATCATTGTACTTTGTGTATTTGCGACTAGGTACAGCCACAACAACTACAGAACATTTACATTATTTTTAGCTTCCATAGATCTGACAGCGTGCTTGGTGTATTTTCCAGCAGAGATCGTGGATCAGACGTATCCGTATATGTTTTTTAGTGAAGGTGCCTGTAAAGGTTGTAGGTTTATCGGAAGACTTACGATTCTTGGATCAGCTTTAGTTTTAATTGTAATTGCAATTGAACGCCACAGAAAGGTATGTCATCCTTTTCAAACACAAATTTCACATTCTATGGCTATCATAATGTGTGTGTTTGCATTGCTACTTTCCTTGTGTTTTTCCTGGCCGGTAATATTAATAGAGGGACAAAAAGTAAAATCATTTCCTGGAAATATCACCGGATATGACTGTGGCACTGCTGATAGCATGCGCGGAACAGAATATCCGTTTATATATACCATATTCATGTTTGTAATTTTTTCCATAACGTTTGTTGTAATAATAGTGCTATACACTTTACTGATTCAAAGAATTAAAATGCATTCCAATTCGATGAGAACAAAGTCGCTTGATCATTCGAAGAAAAGGCGATCGGTAACTCGAATTATGCTTTTTATTTCTGTGGGTTATATTCTAAGCTTTTTACCTCATTTTATTTTGGAAATTATAAGCACAGCAAAAAAGGGACAAGTTGCTCCACCAACACAAATTGTTTTAGCAACACTACCATTGGTAAATAGGTCTTTTTTAATTACGACTGTCATTAATCCTTTTATACTTTTAATAGCCGATACATCGTTCCGTAAACACAGTATTTCAGTCATTGTGAATCTATTAAAACCATTTCAATGTCTTGCGTGCTGCAACAAATTTTTAAATAACAAGATTGACACTGACGAGTCTCTAGAAATGGGACAAAGAAGAACTTACTGCGAAAGTGAAAGTAAAAAAGATGACAATTTACGTCAGCCAGAAAATTAAATTTTACCCTGAATTCTTCATCCAGAAATCCTTTTAGACATAGAAAATAATGGACACAGGAGATAATGAACATTGTTACTGATTTTAACAAGAAACAACAGAAAAAATATCAAAATGGATTATGATATTATTATATATAGCCGAACTGAACAATTTCACTGACACTTCTCTATAAACAACGAAACAAAAATTAAAATGTTATTATTAGGACAATGTGAAAAAGCTCAAATAAAAATGTTACTAAGGTTTAATAGGGGCAAATGAACAACAATAACTCAATGTTTTTGATGATGTAGATATTATCACGGTGGTGTTAATGGCCTTACTCGTCAATGGCGTTATTGGAAAGCAAAACTGAACGATGTGTATGATAATTCTTTCTAGGATCAACGGAACAAAAAGAAAATTGATCTTTTTAACTTCAAATAAATATGAATAAAAATGAGTATTCTCTATAAATAACTGAACTAAAGAGACATTGTAACCTAGTAATGATGACGCTGTATTTGTCGTGATAATGGACAAAATATAACAAAATAATATTATAGTGGAACTGAACAATGATACGTAAACTCGCATTGCAATAACAGACAAAACGTGACATAATGATATTAAAAGCGGTATTGTATATAGTGGAACTGAACAATGATACGTAAACTTGTATTGCAGTAACGGACAAAATGTGACATAATGATATTAAAGGGGTATTGTATATAGTGGAACTGAACAATGATACTTAAACTCGTATTGCAATAACGAACAAAATGTGACATAATGATATTAAAGGGGTATTGTATATAGTGGAACTGAACAATGATACGTAAACTCGTATTGCAGTAACGGACAAAATGTGACATAATGATATTAAAGGGGTATTGTATATAGTGGAACTGAACAATGATACCTAAACTCGTATTGCAGTAACAGACAAAAATGTGACATAATGATATTAAAGGGGTATTGTATATAGTGGAACTGAACAATGATACGTAAACTCGTATTGCAGTAACGGACAAAATGTGACATAATGATATTAAAGCGGTATTGTATATAGTGGAACTGAACAATGATACGTAAACTCGTATTGCAGTAACGGACAAAATGTGACATAATGATATTAAAGCGGTATTGTATATAGTGGAACTGAACAATCACACCGAAACTCGTGTTGCAATATCAGACAAATTGTAACACCCGTGTTGCAATATCTGACAATATGTAACGCTCGTGTTGCAATAACGGACAAAATGTAATGCAATTATATAAAAGAGGTATTGTATGAAGTGGAACTGAACAATGGTACCGAAACTCGTTTTGCAATATCTGACAATATGTAACGCTTGTGTTGCAATAACGGAGAAAATGTAACGCAAAGATATTTTAGAGATTTTGTACATATTGGAAATGAACAATGATACCGAAATTCTTGTTGCAATAACGGACAAAATGTAACACAATGATATTGTATACGTATTGTATATAGTCGAACTCAACAATAGTACAGAAACTGGTGTTGCAAAAACGGATAAAATGTAACGCAATATTATAGAGGTTCTGTATACCATCGAACTCAACAATGATACCAAAACTCGTATTGCAACAACGGACAAAATGTTACATAATGATATTAAAGAGGTTTTGTATACAGTTGAACTCAACAATGATACCGAAACTCGTATTGCAATAATGAACAAAATGTAACATAATGATATTATAGAGGTTTTGTATACAGTCGAACTAAACAATGATACCGAAACTCGTGTTGCAATAACGGACAAAATGTAACACAATGATATTATTGAGGTTTTGTATACAGTCGAACTGAACAATGATACGTAAACACGTGTTGCAATAACGGACAAAATGTTACATAATGATATTATAGAGGTTTTGTATACAGTCGAACTGAACAATGATACGTAAACTCGTGTTGCAATAACGGACAAAATGTAACACAATGATATTATAGAGGTTTTGTATACAGTCGAACTAAACAATGATACCGAAACTCGTGTTGCAATAACGGACAAAATGTAACACAATGATATTTTTGAGGTTATGTATATAGCGGGAACTAAAGGATGATACTTATGCTTCATAAATCAACAAGACTACAGTTGATGGAAAGTAATGTTAATTATTACGTTAAAAGTCTGTACAGATTCTTCTGTATAAACAATGCTTACATCTTGATGATGATGATAATAACAACAACAACAACAATAATAATTATCATTATTATTATTATTATTAAACAATAAATATTTTAAATGTGTAAAATTATAGTAAGATAGCATTTATTCTAGTTAATTAAGATATAGTTTGTGGATTGTACAACATTTATGTTACTGTAATTGTATAGCTTTGTCTGTAACATGTGTGAAATAACAGCCATGTTGTCGTCGCCTTTGGTTTAAAATATAAAATTTTATATAAAGTACCTCTTAATGAAAATTCACCTAATTTACCCTGTGCAGAAATGTTTGGCCTTTTTAAAGACAATGAACTTGAAATATGACAAACATATTTTGATTAGGTTATTTAACATAAAAACGAGATTTGAATGCCATCTCTAAGGAAATTCTTTTACAGCTCTCGAAATTCAATATAAATCTTATATATATATAAATATATATATATATATATGTGTGTGTGTGTGTGTGTGTGTGTGTGTGTGTGTGTGTGTGTGTGTTTTTAACATTTTGCATTGTTGTTCGAATCGTCCATATTTTTGAGAAAGTGGTAACCTAAAACAAAAAAAAATGATGTATGGCATTTTTTAACATGTCCTCTAACCTGTCAGCGGTTTGTTATGGTATTGAAGAGTTTTGGAATTTTTTGTAAAAAATAGTCTTTTTTGCTTCTTAGATCTTCTGTAATAAACGTTTAAACAATTTTCGTCAATTAAAGTTATTTCACGTTATAATTTTAAAATTTTCTTTCTATTTATTTGCATCTCAGTAAACATTTAGTTAAGTATGTATTAACATTTTGATTTGAAATATCTATCAAAGGGATATTATAATGTTGCGTTGTGGTTAAAGGTTTATCAATCAAAGGGAAAATATAATGTTGTGTTGTGGTTAAAGGTTTATCAGTCAAAGGGATATTATAATGTTGTGTTGTGGTTAAAGTTTTATCAATCTTAGGGATATTATAATGTTGTGTTGTGGTTAAAGGTTTATCAGTCAAAGGGATATTATAATGTTGTGTTGTGGATAAAGGTTTATCAATCAAAGGGATATTATAATGTTGTGTTGTGGTTAAAGGTTTATCAATCAAAGGGATTAAGTCGATGATCTAGATGAAGGCAACTGGTCCGCAGAGAAAATGGAAATCGCATCACTCCATTCACTTAAGGCGACAGTGTGACGTTAATACCACATTATCTTGTCATTAATTTAAGGCGGCATTGTGACGCTAACACAATATTATCTTGCCAACATATGAAAATGAAGTTTTTCTTTATATTTGATCAATATTGACATTAGCTATAGTTTATATTGTCTATAATCTAACTGGGTACAAGCTTATCTCAGATGGTTCTATTTTGTCTTTATTTAATGTAACAACTTCTTGTATTTGACAACTTTCATTTCCTGTTTATTTTTCAATTAGCTTGGTAGTAGCTTGTTCTTGACAAACTTAATTCTGTGTTTTTGATTTTATATAACTTGCTACTGCCCTGTTTTTTTTTTTTTTTTTTTTTTTTTTAACAAAATCAATAGTTACTCATTATAAAAAATATTATTGAATATATTTTAAGAATAAACAACTTTTTTAGTTTAATTTATTAATTATATTTATCAATGTTGTATCAGAAAAACTATTACAAAAATAACAAACAGCTCATCTGAAAGGTTGGATAGTAGGTCATTGTCTCTCAATCATTGGCCTCTATCATGTTAGACGACCATTGTCTCTTAATCATTGACCTCTAGCATGTTAGACGACCATTGTCTCTTAATCATTGGCCTTTATAATGTTAGACGACCATTGTCTCTCAATCATTGACCTCTAGCATGTTAGACGACCATTATTTCTCAATCATTTACCTCTAGCATGTTAGACAACCATTGTCTCTTAATCATTGGCCTCTATCATGTTAGACGACCATTGTCTCTTAATCATTGACCTCTAGACGACCATTGTCTCTTAATCATTGACCTCTAGCATGTTAGACGACCATTGTTTCTCAATCATTGACCTCTAGCATGTTTAAATGACATGACTCCACAATAAATCTTATTTATTATCACCTAAATGCCGGTTTTAAGGATTGTTTGAAACATTGTTTTTGTTCTAATGTAATTGATTTATTTCAAACTTTAATTTTTTATGTCCAACAACAACACCTTTATCATCTTTGTAAGTGTATAACTTTTTTAATTTTTTATCAGTTATGGTGAGGTCAGTAAAACTTTAATAATTATTACCTCAATATTATATTGTTTCTCTCAGAAGCGATTCTTTTGGTTTATGTTGAAAGTCAAATTTATTGATTTATTTTATTTTAATATACATGTTCTGATGTAGTTACATTTTTATGTCTATTTAAAGCGCATTTTAGTGCTCATGCATTTAATATCCTTTAGATGTTCTGTTTTGCCTAAAATTAAGACTCGTCAAAAAGCAGAAAAGTTTTTGTTGTTTAAAAATTTTCGTAAAAATTAGAACAAATAAAATAAGAATATTTTCCTTTCATTTAAAAGTAAGTTGTATCAAGAAAAAACTACAAAAGATAAGTAAAACTAATTTAAGATACAGTCAGTGTACATGTTACTTGCATGCTCAATTTTTTAACACTACTTTCTTTTATTATCTTCATTAGGTAAGGTATTCTTTGATGTTATTCACATTATCAGTTATTAATCATGCTTTAAAGAATAAAAAGATGGAACTGTTGGACACTTTGAAATGAAAATTTAAGAGTGTGCAGACTTTTTTTAGCAATCTCTGGCATTGTATAAAAGGTCACTTCCTAAAAAAAATGGCGATACTGAAACAAATAAAATGTCAATTCTAATAAGCTGTAGCAAGTGGTTTTAGGAATAATGTTTATGGGTTAGACATTTTAAAGTAGGGTTTAATTCCAAAATTGTGTATCTTAATTAGAATGATATGTTTAATGTTTGATGTCAAAACTGACTGTTGTAACATTATTCTTGCAATATTCTGACAAAGTTATATTTTTATAAGGAAAATCAAATCTTTACATAGATAATCTAAAAATAGCTCAAAATATCTCTCTTACATTTACAGAAAAAAATAAAAAATAATAAAATAAAGTAAAAATAAAAATTAAAAATAAGTTAATAAAAATTAAATAAATAAGTTATAATAAAAACATTGTTCATGTCTCCAGAAATAAACTATTTCCGCTGAGATACTAGTTTGTAAATATGATGTTTAATTCTCATTTCGACCTCCTATTGTTTCATGAGTTAACCAGATAATGCACGCATAGACGTTAAAACAAGGAAATATCGGACTAAAATTAGCTCATTACAATCTAGATACCAATATAAAATGATTCGGTAGTTCTTTTTATACCTGATAAGGGGATATATTTATGGTACATAGTATGCAAAAACTTCTGAAGTAAAAAGAAAAATATTCCGATTTCAAATATAAGAAAATTAACGAATTACTTGTTACTCGTATGTGATATTCTCTTTTCTTGTAACCATAACTACGGAACTTGCCCATTACTCTCTCTCTCTCTCTCTCTCTCTCTCTCTCTCTCTCTCTCTCTCTCTCTCTCTCTCTCTCTCTCTCTCTCTCTTACACACACAAAAACACTCCTGCGACGTACGTTCTGTTTTTCTGTATTTAATCAATCGGTTGTATTGGCTATTTAGAATACAGATGTGTTGTATGGTAATTATGATCTTCAGATGGTTTTTATGATGCTAAAGGTTATACAAATCCCGGAGGTTAGATGATAAAATAGAAACATAAATTCTTACAGGGTCTATTATGTTTTGACATTAAGAAGTTATAAGAAAACTGTCAATCAAACTCTGTTTAAGAATTAGCTGTTAGATTTTCATCAAATACAGCTACAAACATCATGAATCATACTGGCCGTTATGTATGATTGACCTATCAAGTATTATAGAAACAAAAAGAATAAAACTGAACCAAAATTAAAGTGTGATGTTAGTAAACGGATAATTAATATCATAGTTAATGTGATGTAGTAGTGATGGTAATTGTGATGTAGTAGTGTTAATGTGATGTAGAAGTGATTGTTAATGTGATGTGGTTGTGTTGGTTAATGTAATGTAGCAGTAATGGTTTATGTGCTTTGGTAGTGAGGGTTATTGTGATGTAGTAGTGATGGTTAATATGACGTAGTAGTGATGGTTAATATGATGTAGAAGTAATGGTTTGTGTGATTTAGTAGTAAGGGTTATTGTGATGTAATAGTGATGGTTAATGTGTTAAAGTAATGGTGGTTAATAAATGTATAAATGATGGTTTATATGACGCAGCAGCAATGGTTAATGTAATGCAGTAGGGATGGTTATTGTGATGAAGTAGTGATGGTTAATAAGATTGAGCATTGATGGTAAATGTGATGTAGGAGTGATAGTTAATGTAATGTAGTATCGATGGTTTATGTGATGTAGTATCGATGGTTTATGTGATGTAGAAGCAATGGCTCATGTGATGTATTAGTGATGATAAATGTGATGTAGTAGTGATGGTTATTGTGATGTAGTAGTGTTAATGTGATATAGAAGTGATGTTTATGTGATGTTGTATCGATGGTTTATGTGATGTAGTAGCAATGGTTTATGTGATGTAGTAGCAATGGCTCATGTGATGTATTAGTGATGATTAATGTGATGTAGTAGTGATGGTTATTGTGATGTAGTAGTGTTAATGTGATATAGAAGTGATGGTTTATGTGATGTAGTATCGATGGTTTATGTGATGTAGTATCGATGGTTTATGTGATGTAGTAGCGATGGTTTATGTGATGTAGTAGCGATGGTTTATGTGATGTTGTAGCGATGGTTTATGTGATGTAGTATCGATGGTTTATGTGATGTAGAAGCAATGGCTCATGTTATGTATTAGTGATGATTAATGTGATGGAGTAGTGATGGTTATTGTGATGTAGTAGTGTTAATGTGATGTAGAAGTGATTGGTAATGTGATGTAGTAATTAAGTGATTGTTTATGTGATGTAGAAATAATGGTTAATCAGATTTAGTTGTGATGTTTTATGTGATGTAGTAGCGACGGTTAATTTGATGTCGTAGCGATGGTTTATGTGATTAAGTAGTGATGGTTGATGTGATTAAGTAGTGGTGGTAATTGTGATGTAGTAGTGATGGTTATTATGGTGTAGTAGCGATGGTTTATGTGATTAAGTAGTGATGGTTTATGTGATGAAGTAGTGATGGTTATTGTGATGCAGTAGTGGTGGTAATTGTGATGTAGTAGTGATGGTTAATGTGAAGTGGTAGCGATGGTTTATGTGATGTCGTAGTGATGGTAATTGTGATGAAGTGATGGTTAACGTGATGTACTAGTGATGGTTATTGTTATGTAGTTGTGATGGTAAATGAGATTTAGTTGTGATAGTTAATATGATGTAAAAGCGGTGGTGTGGTAAATGTGATTAATAAATGAAAGATATGATGTAGTAGTCATGGTTAAAGTAAACTGGTGGTTAAGGTTAAAATCAACCAATGCGTAATTATAAGTGAACTGAAGGTTAATGTTATAGTTAACGAACGGTTTTTATTATACTATACTGGTGGTTATAGCAAGCAGGCAGTTATGTCCTTGATTATGTTGAAGTGAATTATTTATTAGTTGTCAAACTACTGATGAAAAGTGTAATAGTTTATAGATTAAAAATTGATATGGAAATGATGAATTAATAATATATAATTAAGTAAAGTATTATTAATGTTTTAACTAATTCATGAGTAATTTATTGTAAACTTGATTGTTTAAGGTAGTTCCCGACACCAGATGCAAAAAATTTCCCCGAATAGGGATTTCTGAAAATTTGCACGCGCATTCCTTAGAATGTGCTTTGTTAAAAAATAATAAAAAACATGTTTTGGTTTTTGTCTTTTTAGTAGAGTGCATTCAACCTACCCCACTTTTCAACAATCATTTCTCATTTCTAAATTTCCCAGCAGCTTAATTTCATGTTTGTTATTAATTCAATAATGATTAGATGTAATAAAAACAATTTTTTTATGGTTTTAATCAATATTTCAATCAAAGACGTGCAATTAAGTGATATACATAGCATTTAAATAATAAAAGCTTAAGTTTTTATAACAGAGTGTGCAAGAAGTATCTTCATTTCCATCGACAGTTTATCACAAAAGTCCATATTTCATAAAATTTGTGAATTACGTTTCATTCCAAAACTGCACGAATGAAGCTTGAAACATTTTCTTCAAAATGAAATGCGAAAAAAAAAAATAATAACAATAATAATAAAAAAAAAACATATGCATGGGTTCTTGTTTTCGAGATATAGAAAGGATTATCTCACCTACCCCATATTTTTTAAATTGCTATTAAAAATTTCAAACCAAACAAAAAATGTTTAAAGAACTATTTGAGTATTTAAGTTTGTAAAACGTAACAGAGATTAATCTTATATATTCCAAAAACCAAATACTTTAGTAAAATGATAAATAACTTTTTAATGTGTTTTTACTCCTTTAAGAACGAATTCCTGAAAGACCAGTATTTTTATTCATTGTAAGATTTGTTATGAATGAAATCGATCTATTTGATATTTTGGACATTTTACAAACTTATTATTTATGCTTATACACACATCATCATCGATATTTATCGCTAACCCAAGTCTGTTAAACCGGAGAACCGTGTGTGCATCCAGTATCTGCTCTTTGGGATCAGAGGTAAACCATATGCCTATTTTTTCTTTATTTTTGCACAAAAGCGATATAATACTATTAAAGATTATGGCTAAAATGCATGCAGGTATTTTATGGAAGACCAACAGACTCATGTACTTATCTATTCCTGTGTATGGGGCCCCTACATTAAGCAAAAGATCGTGTAGCATTACCAGTTTTTTGCCAAACTAAATGATAAATTTAGAATATTTTCACGATCTTAAATGATTAAAATAAATTAATTACACTCAATAATAATTCAAAACAGAAAAATGGTATATCGACAGTAGATCTAGACTTGACGGGAAAGTTTTGTAATTTTTATCCATTTATTATTACAGATAGGTTGTTTTGTCCTGTTGAATAGAGTTACTTCCCTTGGTGTCTTCACTTGCCTTAAGTGTAAGGAAATTGTTTAACTAATTACTATTGTTATATTTTGTTATAATTTGTTTGTGGTGATTCATGTTATAGTGAACTGATGGTAAATGTTATATTTGTTATAGTAAAATTATAATCGATAATAAAGTGAATAAAATTATTATTCTTGTGATAATAAATTGGTAGTAAATGATTGTTGATGACATTGTTAATCGTTGTTCAGCGGACTTCTAGTTTATCTATAGTTAAGTGATAGATAATAGTATAGAAAACTCAAACTAAATGTGATAGAAAATTGACGGTTACTGGTATAGTAAAAGGTTAATGTTATTTTTGTAAATGTATTGTTATAATAAGCTGAGGGTTACCGGCCTTGATCAATGACATTTAATGATAAAGTATATCGATGTTTATTAAAATAATCACTTATGTAATAGTAAATTGAAAGCTTATATCACAGTAAATATACAAATAATGTTATATTAAATTGGTGGTAAACGTCGTAGTAAGCAAATTGGTGATTAATATTATTAAAATATTTATTAAGCGGCATTCTTTAACTTGGTCTCTTGTACGATAATGTCAATATACCTCCCTTCCTAGCATCTCTGATGTAATGGATAAAAGGGGGATTTCTGTAACGAAACCCGTACATCTGAATGATTAACTTGAAATCGCTTATTTTTCAGCACACGTTACCATGGTTACTGGGACGTTCAAAAGAGGGAGAAAGACAAAAAAGACCCTATTTGCCATGTACTCTTACTCTCACCCAACAAACACTAAGCCAGACGAAGCTACATTAAAGATGGAATTGTCATTTAACATCTGACTTGAACTGGTATTAAACGGATGGGAGTTAAACATACAACACTTCTAGTTTCGTTTCAAAAACTTCTTTTCAAACACACCAAAAATGTTTGAGTGATGGGGATTTTCAGTTTATCCATTCAACCCTATCGGCTTCCAAATTAACTTGCAATTTTTCTATGAATGACAATAAATGTCAACATAAAAATTAACAAAAACGACGAAAACATTTCTTTTAAATTAAAATTATTATATATATGAAATTAAAAAGGACCAATGAAAAAAGCAAAAAATGTCTTATTTAGAAACTAGCATTTTTAAGAAACATCTTTCAAAATCTTTCTTTAAACCAGAATTTGTCCCCATATAAAATCTCACTGCTGCTGCGACTCATAATTTATCTTTGAGGGCTTTACATAAAAGTTTTTAATGTTTTAATGTTTTCATTAAATAATAATAAATATTATTTTATAACCTACATAAAACAAGCTTTAAAGTAAAACATTTTGATTGTTCTGTCTCACAGAGGAGATCTGTTTACAGACGTAATAACCAGCAAAATAGAACTTAAAATCTGAGAAGGCTTTATGACCTATTTATTCTGAATTAACGCTATATGTGGTAAAAGACGGTGGTGCCGTATGTCCAAAGAGTTTTAACCAAAAAGGTATTACACTGCTTGTTGACTCTAAAAGTACGATACGGTATAAAAGTTGATGTCTAAATAGAAAATAAACTAGGTTTAAACAGCTCTCAATAAATCTGAGAAATATCGCTAAACTCATTAAATCTGAGAAATATCGCTAAACTCATTAAATCTGAGAAATATCGCTAAACTCATTAAATCTGAGAAATATCGCTAAACTCAATGTTGCTGTAGACCTTGTTTGCTCTGAAAGGGCCTTCAAAAATCTAGACATTAAACATAATTTACAACTGGTTTTCCATTGATGCTGAAGTTTGAGCGATATGTGTTAATCACACTGTAAGAGCCTTTAATACCAAAATGACTAGCTGTTCCAAGCACAGTCATACTCCTTGCACGTTGAAAGTTTCCATGGTGACATAATTCAGTCTGAAGCGTATTTCGAATGCCCTCTATATCGGAGTAAATGCTCGATACACAAGATGCATCAAGTCACATTTATTCTTGCCAGATGATAAGGGTGTCCATCCCGAGATGTTAGGATAAAGTTTAGTATTGACAAACGAAACGGAATGTCTACCAGAATTTCAGGAGCAATGGAAACCATACCTGATTTCTACCAAGGGAAATAATTGATAAAACTCATTCTACCTGATCTGATTTTAATTTGTAAATCACTCTTTGGAGCAAAGTGAGAAAATATATATGGTAAGTAGCTATTCCATGTTAATGTGAAACATTAACAGCTAATGCACCAGAGTCTAGTTAAAACGAGAAATGTTGCTTCAGTTGTAGCAAGTGAATCAATAAGTGGTATATATAACCATATATTTGAGTTATTGCCTCTAGATAATTTACTTTATGCTGGTCTTACTCCGTAATATACCAAAACCTTTTCTTTTTATATTTTTCTATTTATTTTGATTAATAAATATTCCAGATCCAACATTCCATGTAAGACCTTGCATTTGCTAATAAAATTATCGCATCATCATGATATTTCACTTATGAACCCGAGAAGTTAATTTAGCATTATTTAAAAACCTGCATTGTATAGCTACAAACAGATTAACTAACTTAGCTACTGGATCAATTAAAACTAAAGTTCTATTAACTGACATGCATTTACAATTTTATTAAATTTCTTACGATTTTTCTGAATCAATAATAACTCCAAAATTGGAAACGGTTCTAAATGGAATGATTTTTCAACATATACAAGAAAACCACAAAGTTCATCCAAACAATCATCTATTGATTAGAGAGCCAGCATAACTCGGCTTCGTCCTTTTTGTGTCGACAAAGACCAATAGCACTATCGGTTTATAAATAATTTACTTCATGAAAAGGACCGAGTAAAAATCTTAAACATGAACTAGTGTATTTAACCTTGGATAACTTCTAAAACATGAATTATTAGTTAAGGACTTCGAAAGGACAAACATTTTAAGTTGTTAGAATATATCACCTCTAGTTCTTGTTTGGTTTTATCAGTTCATCTAAAAAGTCCAATTCTCTCTCTTGTAATCGGAGTAACGTCATCATGTGACAAGAAAGGGATTTTTTAAAAAATAAATGCCCCTGACTCTGGTTTAATAAAAGTGATTGCCTTAAAAATTGCAATTCTGGAAATATTTACGCTATAAGGTAGCTTCTTCCTCGATACACTGAATACACTGCTTAACTGATGTATCAGATTGGTGTTTAACGCCCCAATAATGGTTACTTATTACGATATCGAGGTAGTCAGTTCTATGATGGAGGAAACCAGAGTGCCCGGAGGATACCAATGACATCTATATATGACATCTATCAATACAAAATGTATATTTATTAAATACAATATTTTAAAAACAGATAATACTCAAAACTAAGAAGAAACGTGGGCATCTCACAGTTTGATTTAAGAAGCTTATTAATTGTTCAATGATGTCTTATGTAAAAACTTTTTTGTCGAAAAAATAAAAAATTTTTAATAGGATTGATTATAATAAATCTATCAATATTTAACAATAAAAAATGTCTGAAGTAAGCAATAACGCTGAAAAAAGTCAGCTATAAATTGTCTTAGAATTATCAAAATATTGTTGCACTTATCTACAGAAAAGTGAAATGTAAATAAAATGATGTCTGTGATACTTTAACATGAATTTACTCATTACTAATATCAATCAACGTCTACTGACATTAGGAGTATAAATGTGAGACAATCCGTCTGAAGAATTTACAGTATTAAATGTCGACAAAACGTTCAATTTGTTGTATCTATCTCAGTTATGCCCGATTAATTGATTAATTTAATTGGGGTTTATATGTCCCAGTCAAGAATATTTTACTTATATCGAGACGTAGATATACTCAAATTGTATTCTATAAAAAAGATCAAATAATAAAATAACTCTTATAGTAAAAGTTGTCAATGTCTTTTGATGTTCAAGGTTTGATAACTAGAGCTAATGAACAGTTGTTAATATCATTAGATGTATCTGAATGTTACAATGTGTTCCAAATCCTTTAATTAAACTTAATAATGTAAATATATATCAAATTCCTGCTAAAGTTTGATGTGTCATATGTACACGTTTCGGAAAACCATTCCTCATCAGTGACACTAAGGGCCAAAAAGTTTGATAGATAAAAAACAAAAGCCAAACAGTTGCAAAATAATGAATCTAAAGTTCCAAAATTATATGAATCCAAATCCAGCTAAGCAATGCTTTACATTAGGGAACAGACCTTAAGACCTGTATATACTATTCGAGAGTACTCGATGTGTGCTCGAACCTTTATGTTAAACACTTCAACCAAGCTTGTAATTTGTGTCTGTGTGTAATCAATGCAAGCCCAAAACTTTAGGGTTAAACACTTCAAGCAGATAGACTTGTAGGTTCCGATTAAATGTACTCAATGTGTGCCTAAAACTTCAGGTTGAATATTCAGCCAAACTTGTTAGTTCTGTTTAAGTGTACTCAATGTGTGCCTAAAACTTCAGGTTGAATATTCAGCCAAACTTGTTAGTTCTGTTTAAGTGTACTCAATGTGTGCCCTAAACTTAAGGTCAAACACTACAACCAGACTTGTAAGTACTATCTGAGAGTACTCAATGTGTTTCCAATACTTCAGGTTAAACATTTCAACCAGACTTGTTAGTTCTGTTTGAGTGTACTCAATATGTGCCCAAAACTTCAGGTTAAACATTCAACCAAACGTGTTAGTTTTGTTAAGTGTACTCAATGTGTGCCCAGAACATCAGGTTAAGCACTTCAACCAGACTTGTTAGTTCTGTCCTAATTACTCAATGCGTACATTACCATTTATGTTAAACACTTTAACTGGGCAAGTTTTGTCCTAGTGTCTTTAATGTGTACCCAAAATTTCGGTTAAAAATCGTAAGTTTTATCCGAGTGTACACAATATTTACCCAAAACGTTGGGTTAAATCAATAACAATTTACAATAATAAAAGTTTGATTATTATGTGAGATTTAGATATTTTGTCCACATGTAAAAACAAATACCATCACAATTAAATATTCATTAATTTTCAATTATTTGGCCTATTCTTGTATAATTACTGAATATTTTCTATTCCTGTAAATATCGTCTCGGCAATTACCGATCCTGCCTACTTTTACCCTCAACCCTCTCTTTGCATTAACATCGACAAGTAAAATTGTGTGTGTGTGTGTGTGTGTGTGTGTGTGTGTGTGTGTGTGTGTGTGTGTGTGTTACTAGTTGGTATGTAAAAGATACATTTATTCATTAATTGTTATTTGGATTAAGTATTTTTTGTAATTTTGCGGTAATGTTACAAGAATATTTTTTAAAAATTTCCTTAACCTCAACATTGGGTATAATTATATTTTGTAGGCTTTTTACTGATATGTAGTGGAAGAATTCGCGTTAAAAAACATTAATTGTTATGAATGATGACAAAAAAAAAAAAAAAATACGACATAATATTTTGTTTGCCAGTAGAGGAGTTAATTTGAGTGGTAACATAAAAAGTTATTGTATTCCAGTTTGTGTATACTTGTTCCGAGTGTTTTTGTTTGTTTGATTTCGGACAGTATGACGTTATACAAAAGGACATGACAAATACATTGTGGTTACAAAATTTTAATATCATACTTTTTACGCTTCTAAAAATAAAAGAGGCTTTTCATGGCGTCAGGAAGTTCTGATGGAGTTAAAGCACTCTAAGAAAACTGGTATATTTAATCAGCGAACCATACTTGAAAAACGCTAGTTTGATATTATTATTTTCGTAAAGAATTGAACATTGTAATGATTAATAAAACAGTTTCTAAATATATAGAATGTGCTTATAAAGATCAAAGACTGTACTGTAATTTCATTGTAATGATGTTTTATTTCTATATACTGCAGGCCTTAATTATAACCTGATTATCGATGAATTTTCCAAACTCAAACAACTTGCAACGGGATGTAATGTACATTAAATTTTAGCAAACTTTCACCAGTTTGTTCAATTTACAACGTTTACTTTCCGAGTGGTGCCCTTTATATATATATATATATATATATATATATATATATATATATATATATATATATATATATATATATATATATATATATATAATGTCACCTGCTTAGTTATTTTGTTATTTTCAATATATATATATATATAATAACAAAATAACTAAGGTGACATTTGTTAACTTTTTCATCATTCTAGGGACTTATCAATCTTACCGTAACAACAAACTGATGTTATGACGTCATGGTATCGAATGTGACGTCGTACATGTGTTACTCAGGGAATAGTTACTAATAGGTAAGATAATTAACGTTCATTAAGTTTAGCATTTATTTTTAGAAAAGTACATTTCTTTTCTAATCTTAAGTTTAGATTTTTATTTATTTATAAAACGACATAATTTAAAAATTTCCTTGACCACAAAGTCCACATGTTTACTTAATGGTATTTGTCTTTTTTCTTGTTGTCTGATCTGTTGTTTGTAAATTCGTGTTCTTTCTCGCAATGTGTTACTCGTTTGTCCAATAAAATTCTCACCGCATCCTGCACATGTGATACAATGAATAAAATTTTACAATTCATATTGGATTTAATGGTAAACGTCTTACCATTTTTAACATGGAGATGTTTTCCAGTATTTAAAAAAATACAAGTATCACATCTTGAATCACCACACTTTTGAACTTTCTTTTCTTCGTCTGAAGACATGTAAGGTGTTTCTTCAATTTTTTAGGCTTTCGGGACCATGACGTCACATTTTGTTGTTTTGTAAGCTTGTAAGCTTGATAAGTCCCTAGAAGGATGAAAATGTTAGCAAAAAGTCAGATATTTTGTTATTTTAAATATTTCCTGTCATGTATCGGACTTACGGCGGCACAGAGGTGACATGAAATATATTTTTCGTATTACGCGCACGTATTACCTCTTACGTGCGCTCGTATTAGCTTCTACGTGCGCACGTAGAAACCAATATGTGCGCACGTAGTAAGCAATACGTGCGTACTTATTAACTATTACATGATACGGTATACTAATAGGTTATACGTGCGCACGTAATATGAAAAATATATTTCATGTCACGTCTGTGTCACCGTAAGGACTTTAGTTCAAAACGTTTTCTACATACATACATCTTTAGTTCAAAACGTTTTCTACATACATACATACATACATACATACATACATACATACATATATGTGTGTGTGTGTGTGTGTGTGTGTGTGTGTGCGTGTATGTGTTTTTGCACCAATTTCTACACTATATTAATCACATCCTCTAAATCCAATATTCTGTTTAAATAAACTCAGTTCTGTATTATTTATCGCTTATTAAACATCATTTCAAAACAGATCTAACATGTCAAAAAGCAAGCTGCTTTTAAAGCTTTATATTACAATAATATATTAATTAAATGTAATAATCTCCAATCTCCCTAGGCCGTTATATATAGTTCTATAAAAGATCCAAAGAGTTTCTATTGAACTTAACAAAATTAAATAATAAAATATATATATATAAATATATATATATAAATATATATATATATATATATATATATATATATATATATATATATATATATATATATATATATATATATGTCTGTCAATCAAAATTTTTCTGTAGTTTTCAAAAAAAAAATTGTGCAATACATTCTTTAACGATAAGGAATAATTTGAATGAAATATAGACTGAATATATAATTTATCTTGAAGATAAGAACATTTAGTGTAAAATTTACAAAACTTGTAGAAATAATACAAAAATGTATGAATTCCGTCATTAACGTGAGACAAAGGGCGATTAGTGCATAGCCAAGATCAAAGGAATTTTAACAATAAAATATTGACGACGTTACACAACAATAAAAAAAAACAATACATTTATAATTAATTCTATGTAAAAAAAAGTCAAACACGTTGTAAATGGGTTTATGAGTGTATACACGAAGAAAAACACGGATAAGCATTAAAAAGTGAAAAAAAGATCATAAAAACAGAATAATCTCATTGTGTACTGATTTACATACTGCGAGTATCAACTTCGGTCACCAAAACAACTAAATTTAATTATACATTAACGTTTTAATGGAGTCCTCGTTCACTTGAGGACCGGAGTACTTTCAGCACAGATAAGCTTTTGTCAGTTACTCTGTACAGTTTGAAGTTTAAAATGAATCAAAGCCTACGATGGCTATAACTTATGTATCATATTTTCTACAAACAAATGAACATGAACATATATGAAACTGGTCAGATTTTGGCTCATCTTTGACGGACTGTGACGGTACATATTGCCGTCCCTGTAAATAATGTTTACGACGACAATATGCACCTGCATTGACTACTGCGGCGTAAATTCTTGCAGAACGCCGACAAAATGAACGTCATATATAGGCACATACCGGTGGCAATATGTGTCATGGACATTTTACCTCTTTTTACCGAAAATAATATTTCAATTGATATTAAACTGACGTAGGAGAAGGTAAAGGGGACAAATATATAGAAAACATAAAGATAAAGAGCTACAATCTATTAATTTGAATATTTTAATGACAATGGGGGGGGGGGGGTTTAATGGTCTTATTTTTATCACGATCACTGTCAAACATTTTAATTACTGCAGTATTTTGATACCATCTTTAGAAATGTCTCTGCAAAATTGAAAGTTACAAAATAACATTTTAAAAATTTTGACAAAATGAAAACTTTTCCTTGTTTAAACCTTGACTTATAATTCAGGAAACACAGTAGTCAGTAAAATGCACTTGTCAGTGTACATAAAATATATTTAATTTCACTTGCCAAATAGAAATTGCACATTCAAAAGGTGTAATGGGAGAAACGGGAGTTGGAGGGTGGGGATTGCACATTCAAAAAGTATAATGGGGAGAGGGGATGGTTATTTAAAAAGTTAAATTTGAAGGTTATTAGAGAGCAAAGTTCATAATTTCAAAAATCCTTATGACTAGTAATACAGAAATTTATATGCTAATTATACCAGTACTTCTTACCATATTTTACAAAGATAAGATCATTCTTAAGAAAGACTAAGTGTAAATTTATATTGATCAGTTTTCGAACAAAAATTATTTTAAGCAAGTTTATCTTTTTTAAAATAAAAACATGAATCTTATAAAAAGGACAAGAAGAAAGTGAAAAAATGCATGTACGGTGAAAATTTTGTCATAGTTAATCTCTGTCCAATCAGTAAGGTAAGCATTAGTCAGCTGATCTCTGTAATAGTTTAAAAAGGGGCAAAAACTAACATATGCTAGTAAATGAAGTGATAAAAAAATGTGTTATCTATACATCAGGCGTGTGCTGGACCACATGTTATTGTAATTAAATAAATCTGCTTAAGTTGTTTTACATATTGGTACACAATATACATATAAGTGAAATAGCTTTTTGTCAGTTTTAATACAATTCATATTGTGACATTGTCTTTCATAAATATTTAACATTTCAAATTTTACATTTCTCTAAACTTGAAGCTGTATATAGATATCTCTTTTAATAATTCATTAATTACCAGATTGTCTTAGTAAAATAAATTGGTAAAGTAAAAGCAAATTTGCCAACCATTGATAAATAAAAGAGCATTATTGATGTTGTGCTATGTTGTGTTGTTCAGAGACACATTATGTTTTGAGTGTGATAGAGATAGAAACACAGATGGATAATTCCACCATTTTGTTTACCTACATAGATTTTAAAGATTTAACAGTTGGAAAATGTCTTACTCATTTTAGCTCACCTGACCAAAAGGTCATGTGAGCTTATGACAGGGTGCGGCATGTGTAAGTTTGTGCGTGTGTGCATGCGTCATTAACACCTATTTACGACTTCTCCTCTGAAACTGCTGAACAGATTTCAATTATAATTGGTCAGAAACATGTACATGTATGGGCTGGTGCAATTCAGATTTGTTCATGGCATTGACATGGCTACCAAAACTAGGTCACGGTGAAATAGGGGCGCAAAAATCTTTAAAAATCTTCTTTTCTCCGAAACCAATGATGGGAGAAAAAAATCTGATGTGATATTTGGCTTAAGCCTATAGTTTCTTCATTTCCTGAAATCAGGTCGAAAGTCTAGTCTAGGGTCTTGAGCCTATAGTTTCTTCATTTCGTGAAATCAGGTCGAAAATTGGGTTACGCGTTTTTGCGTTAAATTTTAAAAATTTCGTAAAATGGCTTCAAATTGTTATAACTTGATTATTGAACAGATAATGACATGGTGTTTTCAGTTTTGACTTTTTCTTGTAAAGACCTAGGAAATGGGGTCAAGGTCACAAATCAAGGCCATGACCTAATGTGTGAGTTATGCAGTTTTAGGCCATTTTCTTGCAAATATTAAGAGATATATGAATTCAAAACATTGTTAAAATGTTCAGCATGACAAAATTTAACAAGTTGCCAAGTTTTGTAACTATATGATAATCCATGTAGGAGTTGTTGCCCCTGAAATGTTATTTTTGGCTTATATATACTAAAATTATGCATTAGCTTAAAAATTATAAACTTTTTGTATAGGCATGTATATTAGAATATTCTAGGTTTATATTAATCTGACAATTATTTTAATATATGGTTCAAGGTCATATGTTGAAAGGTCAAGGTCAAAGCTGCAAAAGTGTACTGAAATTGTAAATTATCTTGAAAACCATTAATTTTTTGTACAAGGATGTATATTAGAATATTGTAGGTATTGATATTACGACCATTTTGATATAAGATTCAAGTTCATATGTTCAAAGGTCAAAATCATGGCTGCATTACCATAATGATTTCAAAATTATTCATTGTACTATAGAGAAATCATGCATATGAGCTATTTATAAATGAAATGTGACTAGATATTTCTGACTTATTATTGCGGAATTTCCAAACTTGAGGAATTTTGTAATGCTTTTGTAATTAAGTTCTTTGCAAATTTTTGAACATTTCCTCAGGTGAACATTAAGGCCATGGACCTCTTGTTCATTAGAGAAGCTGATAATGTTTTTGTTGAAAAAAAGAATCCTCTTCAAAGAAATTGCAATAGATGTAATGAAAGCCAAGGATGTGTCAAGGTACATGTATGTAATTTCAAATGTCTGATGTTCACTCAACACAATGTTAATACAATTTTAAGAATTCTTGTTTGATGAAATTATTTTGACTTACATATTGATTTCGTTATGATATGTTGATTTTCATTGTCATTTTCAATTTGTTATATTCACTGAATAAACTATTTAAGCTTTGAACATGTTTGTCCTGAAATAGGTAAATGTTTTGGTAACAATCCAATTTTGATTTTACAAAAGTACAATTTATTATACTAAGACATATTAGATAAAAATAATCAGTTTTCGAAATTGCATTTGAATGTATTGATCATGACCTTTATGTTAAATATAACAGAATTGTAATCAGTTTACTCACCTGCATTTTAAACAAACATTAATGTAGAGTTTTTATTGATGCTTAAATTTTTTTAAACAAGAGGAAACTGAAAACTTGGAGAGTATCGATACTGTCCCATATGTAGAAGGGAATTGAAAACTTGGTGGGTATCGATACTGTTACATATGTAGAAGGGAACTGAAAACTTGGAGAGTATCGATACTGTTACATATGTAGAGGGGAACTGAAAACTTGGTGGGTATCGATACTGTTACATATGAAGAAGGCAACTGAAAACTTGGTGGGTATCGATACTGTTACATATGTAGAAGGGAACTGAAAACTTGGAGAGTATCGATACTGTCCCATATATGTAGAAGGGAATTGAAAACTTGGTGGGTATTTATACTGTTACATATGTAGAAGGCAACTGAAAACTTGGAGAGTATCGATACTGTTACATATGTAGAAGGCAACTGAAAACTTGGTGGGTATCGATACTGTTACATATGTAGAAGGCAACTGAAAACTTGGAGAGTATCGATATTGTCCCATATGTAGAAGACAACTGAAAATTTGGTGGGTATCGATACTGTTACAATGTAGAAGGGAACTGAAAACTTGGAGAGTATCGATACTGTCCCATATGTAGAAGGCAACTGAAAACTTGGAGAGTATCGATACTGTCCCATATGTAGAAGGCAACTGAAAATTTGGTGGGTATCGATACTGTTACATATGTAGAAGGGAATTAAAAACTTGGAGAGTATCGATACCGTCCCATATGTAGAATGCAGATTATAACCTGGAAAGTATCGATACTGCCCAATATGTAGAAGGCAATTGAAAACTTGGGGAGTATCAATACTGTCCCATTTTTAGAAGGCAAATGAAAAACTGGGAGAGTATCGATACTGTCCTGAAATAAAACGCTAACCTTTCAATACTGTACAGTTAAAGTGATGACAGTTCAATTGCATTTAAAAAAAGAGTATCAATACTGTCCAAAACATATTAAATATAGAATTATTAAGATTTTTTCTGCAAAAAAAACAGCATGAAAAAAATGTAAGATAAGCCTAAATATAATATTGAAAATACGGGAATCAGGATAATTACTTTAAAAACAGAATATTAGATTTTATGTTTTTTAAATAAATAGTGCTATTAATACAGTCATTTTGACACTTTACGTTAAAAAGGATTGGGGGTATTTCATGAAAGCTCTTAATATATGCAGCATTTAATGCATTTGAGTTTTTCAACGAGCGTTTGACTTAAGGAGAGAGAGAGAGAGAGAGAGAGAGAGAGAGAGAGAGAGAGAGAGAGAGAGAGGTGGCGCAAGTACTGGGATAAAGACTGGCACATATTATAAACTCGGGCTCCAGTTTCACAATTATCCCTTAACTTAGATTTTCAGTAACTTAAATCAAAATATTAAAATGTTTCATAATTTTGTTAATTGTTAAAATTTCATAAATTCAATGTGTCATTTTGAAGATCTCCCCATGCTTATTCTATCTAAATTCTAAATACATTCGAAGTTTTATTACCTGTATTTCACTAGATTGGTAAAATTTAAGTTAAGAGAAAATGTTAGGTAGGTTACAATGTGCACAGTGAGGGTAGGTCTACAGTCACACGGACTCTGTGCCAGTTAGAAATTAACTTCCCCAATTCATTACAATCTGTATAACCGAATGGCCGAATTTTTGCAAACTCTTATATAAGCTTTAAGGTGCCGTTTGACAAGGTTTTTCATAACTAATTCTAGTTTTTGATATCGCTAATTCAACTTGATTTTTTTTATATCAGTAATTAGAATTAGTGAAAAAAAAACAGAATTAGTTATCAATTAATCGAGTAAGTGATATCACAAATTCATTGATAAAAAAAGCAAAATTAAGTTCTCCCTTAAAGAAGGTAGTACCACAGCAAATCTTAAATTAAATAATGCAGAGACATTTGACACAGTTAACTATTACACCAAATATATATATATATATATATATATATATATATATATATATATATATATATAACAAAATTATAGATTTATATTACTCGACAATGATCGATAAAACTCGGCAATATACGCAAGAGTGGAAACTCTAGAACATATATGGAATTCAAGGGTGTCTTTGGGCGAGCAGTTCTCGGCACGATCGTTGTTCTCGTGCAAAACTGTCGCCAAAACACTGAACGTTGTTCGCGGGTCGACATTTCACACTACCTATTCAGCAGGAGTAAGAACAAAGATGACTGCAAACTAACGGTAGGTAAACAACCGCTATGTTGTGTATTTTTTACGTATCCCGTTACACGTGGGATTTGCATACAGTCGCCATCATGGGAGGAGCTTAAGATGACATTTCGCCGTCCCATTGACTGGATTAACCACGTGGTTTGGACTCCTTGTCTTGAAACTTGGTTGTCGAGCTGGTAAGACGTGTAACCAACTTGTGTAATATTTTGTACATGTATAAATTTCAGTCAGTCACATTTTTAATTTAGAGTATGTAGAAAATGCGTCGCTGGCCGCCATATTAACTATTAATGAGGTTGTTCCCAGTGTTATGGCGATTTTGCACGAGAGCAATTTTTACTCGACTCTAGTGTTGGAAAAATAGTCTCACCCAAATACACCCCAAGAGAGCGTTCATTGTGCTATACAATTTAGTAATATCACTTGTTCATTTTTTTTATAACTATGTCAGTTTGGTTTAATGATATCACTAAATCGAACTTATAGCTTAATCACATTTGTGATATTAATAAATCAAAATGGATTAGTGATATTTCTAATTCTAATTAGTGATATCTGTAATCAATTAGTGATATCACAAAATGCTGATAATAAAACGGCTCCCAATAATGAGCTTAAATTTCTTCACTATTCTCAATCTGTTTCCAACCATTTTTACAATGGTCCACAACTGGCTATATTGAAAAGGCTATAGTGAAGCTAAATACACGTGTTTGTACTGTTGGTATGGTATTAAATAGAGCTATTCAAGCGTATAACCATCATCGTAATCGTACGACGCATTATCGCGCTATGGAACAATACACATTACATATCGAACAGGCCCCAGTTTCACAATTATTCACTCAATTGATTGTACACTCGACTCAAATTTTCCGATTTTTATCGCATAAATATTTTGAAGATTTTAGGTTTTCTGAGACCATGTTTTGTTTTGTTCAACAAACCTATACTAAACAATTAAAATATAACATTAGATATTCATTTTTAACCGTGTAATGTCTTAAAAATGACACTGAAATATTTCCTAATTTGAGTTGAGTGTACACTCAACTGAGTGAATGATTGTGAAACTTGGGCCAGATCTCGTAAATCTAACTTGAAATGGACTCAATAAAAAGTTAAACAATCTGTAAGGTTTAAATACTTAATGCTACAGACATAAATTAAATAAGTAAATTGATGGTGATTGATGTGTGTAAATAGTTGATTTGAATTAAAAATTACCATCCACACCTGGTAAGCCATTTATACGGGCACCTGCGACAACTCGTATATTTGTTTTATTTACTGTAAGCTTTATCCCCGCCCCACGCTAAATAAATGTTTGTTAATATTTCATATTTCAATTGTTTCATTTTATATCATCGCCATTTTTAAGACATAACATAGTTAAAATTGAATATCTAATGTTATATTTGAATTGTTTGATGTTAAATCATACTGCATCTCTCATTAGCCACAAATTTTTTAATATTTATTGATATTATATTTATTTTACTGTATTGCATAAATGTAATTATAATAAATCATAAATGGGGGAAATTATTCATAGGCTTCTTGGTGAATTTTTTTTTTTGATTAACATGAAGCACGCGAGCCTTAATGTCCCTTTGCCTAATCGTGATATAACAACTAAATTAAAATATCTTTATGTTCAATAAAATGGACTTTATAATTTATTGGTTTGAGTTGGTTTGAGTTGAAAGATTTAAAAAAAGATTGGAAACCAGTTATGCCACTCATAAATTTTCCTCTCCCGAGTGACAGAATATATGCAATCATTACAATGACAAACATTTAAATTTGAATAAGTTACATGAACTAATAAAAGTGTTACTTACAAAGGTCTGAGATAGAGAAAATGAAATGACAAATAAATGAATAAATAAATAAATAAATAATAAATATTATATACCTGCAGGGATTTGATAGAGGAAATTAAATGAAACGTTTGCTAGATTTGATGGAGGTGATAACAGCTTGAAGTATTTAAGAATTAAGTTCGTAAGACAGTTCCAGATCGCATTTTTTTTTATATAGTCAGTTGATAATGGTGTTGTTTTATAGAGTTATTCAGAACTTGTCGGGAAGCAGTATATAGACAAATCTGAGATAAAAAATGGTAAGAATCTTCAAACCGGTGTCAACAACGACAACTAGATTTACTCTGTATAAATGAGCATTGAGACAGCTATATATTGGTACTCCTATCACCAATGCAGAAGTACATACTAGGTGTTTTTGTTTCACTAGAAAACTTAAATAAACGTTTGAATGTTGAAATATTTAAAGCCGCTGTAACATCTGAATTCAGTGTAATCAAAGACCTACACGTAGCAAGTTTTCAAAGATTGATAGTTTATATAGAAGCAACGAGAAGCTTGTGCTGTGTCGGAGAAGACAATCGGAGCTACATGTATCAGTAACAAATGAGGTAGTAAGTAAATAAGATATTTTTGGGTGGATCCATGCATAATATTAAACAATAGACGTAAACATTTATGCGATTGACGTTAATCAAGTAATTCCCAACAATTTTTAAAATAAAATGAGTCTTTGTCTGCATAAATAGGTAGACCTGTAACAATTCTTTTTGCCTCAAGTTGTACCTTTTCTAAACGATTAATATCACTAGCACTGCAGCCCGCAAAAACCTCTGATACATACTCCAGTAATGGCCAGTAAATGTGAGATATAATTCTGTAAGAGACACCCTACCTAATGTTTATAAGTTTACGTAATACAGTTAATTGTTTAAAAACCTAATTACTTATACCATCAACATGAGATGTTCACTTAAAATTCAAATAAAAAAGACAGAAGATGTCGGAATTCACCAACCTGACGAAAAATAGAATCCCCTCGTAATCTTTATTATTATTATTATTATTATTATTATTATTATTATTATTATTATTATTATGTCTGCGTATCAGCAGACATCTTGTTTTTATTCGTAATTCTTCTTATTATTATTTTTATTATTATTCCTCCTCATTTCTGACAATTTTTTTTCAGTGACATCTCCTCCTACGTTTCTTATCCGATCAGGTTGAAATTTTGTTAATTGATAGGGATTGACCATAGGCAGGTCGTTTGTTCACCGTTTTTCGAAACTCGGAAGTACTTCGGAGAAATCCGGTTAAAAAACTGCGTTTAACTGAGTTGAATTGGGTAAATCGTTTCGGGACGAGATGTAGAAGGGCGTGTCATATTTGGGCTAATTTTCTCCGCTATTTGGAGCACCACTTTAGAGAGCTGATGAGCAGACATATAATTGCTCGCAATTATACATTCTAGTTGTAAATTGCAATGGTTAATAAATATAATATTTATTTAAAAATTTAGTTACGTTATATGTTTAAGTTTTCTGTTTTTGTTTTTCTATAACAAAACAATTTTCTTTATTTTCTGGGTGTTTAGAATTATCGTGTATCATGTTCGACCTTTAATCAGTCTCTGTATTGTATGTATGAAGACTTTAGGTATTACAAACAGCACTAGCACTCTGTCTCTTCAAATAACCCAGTGATTACTTCCAACATTGTGCAGATTACCCATTTGTATATACAATGTTGTTGAAATGTAAACTGTTTTGAAATATTTATTTTATAGCCGATGGTTTTTAGCTTGCAATTAGAAACAAGTTAATCTTAAAATATCTGTATCAGACCGGAAAAACAACATAGCCCTTGGAGAATATAAATAAGTTAATGTTTAAATGCAATGTAAACAATCTAACAACAATGCAGAATGTGTTCGGACCTTAAATACTGTTCTCTTGTATACGTAATAATTGTTTACGTGAATTTGTCGTTGTTCATGACGTTACATTGATTTTAACAGGTATTTGGATTGTTAATACATCTGTTCATACAAATACTTAGACATTTTCTATAACAGCTGAGAAGTTTGTTTGATTAACTTTGTCTGCATCTTTTCTCCGAAAAGCCCATTCTCTGTTAATGCTGATTTTAAAAAAAATGTTAAAATCGGACACGCAAGTTTACTTGCAAACTTCTAACCTACGAAAAGCCAGAGTGGATACTTTAAACGCAACATAATGTTAAACAATGCAATACCTTGTCGTATAACGCGTAATTGCTGAGAATCAAATGATTATTATTGCTAAACTACGAAATATTATTGTGAGATAACTCAATAATTATTTTTACTTCTAGTTAACGAATTAAAACCATTTCGAAATTTTTAAAATTGTGCATTACTTTTATATTCTTACAACCTGTACGAGTTTTCCATAAAGCTGCATTAAGTTTTTCAACTTTCTGAATTTTTTTTTTTTTTTTTTTTTTTTTTTTTTTTTTTTTTTTGATTTTCTAAAAATATATATATTTTTTAAAATAGATATCTTCTAACCACGATCCGCGACATTCATTTTCTAAAATTTCATTTCTTTTAGCAGTAAATAAAAGGAATCCCCTGACCTGTTGGTCAGTGTTTTACGATGGTAATTATGGGCTTGGAGCATGCGCACGGATGTACGGAAAATCCTAGAATCGAAGGTGAAACATGACAGATTGCATTAATTGTCCTTCGTTGATATACAGATGTATTTGAAATGGTGTTATGTATCCCTAACTAAGTCACAAACGACAAAGTCAACGAAGTTCTGTGTTTATTTATTGTATTTCACCGTTTTAAAAGTTGTGTTTAAATGACCCGCGTTTTGATGACGTAACCATGTTCTAATGTTAGATCCGAAATGCTGCATCTCAATGGGTAAAACTGTAATTTCTGTATTTATTCGAGCTTTTATCGTTGAACCAAATGTAACATTGTTCATTAGGAACATTATTAATTAGATCAGCACATTTTTAATTTTTTCTTTGGAAAACTTAATGCAGCTTTAACGTGTCACTCTGTTACGAATTATCGGTATTTATCGTCTCCTCCGAGACCCTAAACTTTTATTCCTAAATGCTGATAAACAAGAGTCTCTTTCTATTTTTATTTTTAAGTATTATTAAAACCATTAACCTACAAGCTTAAGCTTTGCATTAGAGCATGCGATTTAGCAGCTGAGCGATAATATTATAATATCTACAATGTTCCAGTGGTGCGTTTACTTATATTATTGCAAATATGCAAAAATGCTTTTGTATCTGTAGGACCGAATACCAAACAGGTATGGAAAATAAAATAATTTTTTAAAGGCGTAAATTGAATAAACTGCAATCTTACCTTGATTACATTGATGTATTTATTCTATATTAGCATCAATAATAAAATACCTTGGCTCTACTTTCTCGTTTGATGACAAGATTTAAATGTAAAAAGGCTATTATTTCCAATATGTGATAACAGAATGTTAAAAAAGGGGAATCTGGTTTACAATGAAATAAGTTTTGTACAATGTAAATGTATCTGTCAATAATATTTATTTACGTTTGTCTGTCATTCGGGTCTTCCGTTACAACTATACTAAACGCAATGTTTGTGTGCTAGTAGTTAATTGACATAAAATTTCCAAGTGTTTATAAAGCTTTCAAAAATTTATAAGACAAAGTTAAGGTCCCCACTCTCTCTTTTTTACAATCCAACTTTACGTTTGCTTGTATTGATGATGTTTTTACAAACTTAGTTAGATTGTAAAACATCATCAATACAAGCAAACTTAAAGTGAGATTATAAAAACATCATATATATATATATATATATATATATATATATATATATATATATATATATATATATATACATAATTGTCTTGAAGGCTTCTGATAAATACTAAGGCTTCGTTGGATGGTGGGCATTGCAGAAACTCGTTGGCAGGGACTGTGACCCAGCCACTTGTCACTCCGTTGTGCTTATTACTTAACTTATGATTATATGTTTACTACTAAATGTGTAACTGTTTTATATATATATATATATAATTGTCTTGAAGGCTTCGTTGGATAATGAACATTACAGAAGCTCGTTGGCAGGGATTGTGACCCAGCCACTTGTCACTCTGTTGTGTTTATAATTAAACTTAGACTTGGTGTCATTTGCAACAAACTGGACTCTACTGTTATGTTTATATGTATAATTCTTGGTATGAAATGTATACAGTACAGGCCTGTCGAAAGTTTTACACTGAGCTGACGAAAAGGAGCCGAGACTCGGCTGCCGAGGGGCCGAACTGTGGACGGCTAGTGGCCGAAAAGTTGTCAACTCTCGGCCTCTCGGCAGCTGGAACTGTCCACAACTCGGCCACTCGGTAGCCGAGTCTCGGCAACTCATTCGGCTCCTCGGCTCTTTGAACTGTCGAGGACTCGGCAGTCCATTCGGCCTCTCAGTGGCCGAGTCTAGGCCACTAGCTAACGAGTGGTCTAACGAATAAGATCTGAGAGATTAATGTTTAACTGTATATATAAAATTGGTTGTTATTTTTAATTATATTTTTGATACTGGTATTTATCCTGACAATTGGTCTAAATGTATTATTGTACCAGTTCCTAAAAAGGGTAACTCAAGTGATGTAAATGATTTCAGAGGAATAAGTCTTATGTCTGTAGTTGCAAAGATTTTTTCATCAGTTTTAAATAATAGATTATTAAAGTGGGTAGATACAAATAATATTGTTATCGAAAATCAATTTGGTTTTTTTTACCAAATAAGTCAACAGTAGACTGTTTATTTATATTACATTCAATTATAGCTAAAGCACTAAGTATGAAACAGAATGTTTATTGTGCATTTGTTGATTTTTAAAAAAAAAAGCATTTGACAAAATACCCAGACATATTCTATGGCATAAATTATTGCGTTCTAGTGTTAGTACTAAAATGGTTAAAATGTTGAAATCAATGTTTAATAATGTGAGTTCATGTGTTAAGTTTTCAGGTAATTTTTGAATTTTTTAAGTCCTACTCTGGTGTTAAACAAGGTGAACCTTTGTCACTTCTGTTATTTTTAATGTTTATAAATTATATAAAGAAAGTTTGAATTCAAATGGTGATGACTTTTTTGATATTGATTTCATTCATGTATTTTTATTACTTTATGCTGATGATACAGTTTTATTCTCTAAGGGTTACAGTTATTTTTTAATAAACTGTTTATTTACTGTAATACATGGAATATTGATGTTAACACAGATAAGACTAAAGTATTGGTTTTTAAGAATGGAAAACAGGTTCATAATTTTTTTATTACATATAATGGTTTACAACTTGAGGTGGTTAAAAGTTATGTATATCTTGGTGTTACATTCTTTAGTAATGGTAAATGGAACCAAACACAGCAGAAAATATGTGAATTAGGATCTAAAGCTCAAAATGGTGTTTTAAATGTATTGGGAAATATTTCTTTTTCATGTAAACATTCATTAGATTTATTTGATTCCATGGTATTTTCTATCTTGAAATATAGGATTGAGGTCTGGAGATTTCACACAGCTGATGATATTGAACGTTTACATTTGAAGTTCTGTAAAATTATACTTGGTGTTAAAAAATCTTCCTGTAATGTATCTGTGTATGGTGAACTCGGAAGACATCCATTATCTTACATTAGAAAGTTACGTATTATTAAGTATTGGGTTAAAAATTATTAAAAACAAAGAAGCCTTTGTATATAAATTTTACAATATGTTGAGGATAGATGCTGATAATGGTAACAGCTATAAAGGTCTTAATTGGGCATTTCAATTAAAGAATTTGTTATGTTCTATGGGAATGCACGACATATGGCTTCAACAAGATTTCTTTATACCTGATTTTATTGTGTTAAAAACAAGATTAAATGATCAGTACATACAGGAATGGTTTGGTAATATGTCTCATTATAATTAATTATATTATTATCAAAGGTTTAAAAAAGAATTTGAATTTGAAGAATATTTAAACGTTATTGCAGAAAAAAATATTAGAAGTGTATTGACTCGTTGTAGAATATCTTCACATTGTTTAGAAATTGAGAATGGTAGGTTTTATACTGTGGAAAAAAGTAGTAGAATTTGTAATTGTTGTAATAAGAAAGTTCAAGAAAATAAATATCATTGTCTGTTAGTGTGTCTTATTTATATTGATTTACGCAGAAAATACTTCTCTAATTATTATTGTAACTGGCCTAACATACAAAAATTTACAAGTCTTTTATCTTCAAAAAATGCTTCTTTAATTAAGAAAACCTCAAAATATTTATACCATGCATTTAAATTGAGGGACGAAATATAATGTTTAATATAATGTACACTTTTTTGGACAAATGTGTAACTTATTATACATGTAAAATTGAAATATTATATATATATGTTATTGTTATATGTGATGCTCTCTTACCATCTTGATTGTTTCTCTTTGTATTACATGTAATTTGTATCATATTCTGCTACCAGCTATGTAAAATATATTTGTGGGAAAAAGCATATGTATGCTTAATACAATAAAGATGGAATTAAATTGAATTGAAAATATATCAATCGGTAATGATAAAGACTTAAAAAAATAACAGTAATAAATTTTAAAAAATAAAATAAAATAAAATAAAATAAAATAAAATAAAATAAAACAAAACAAAACAAAACAAAACAAAACAAAACAAAACAAAACATAAAATAAAATAAAATAAAATAAAATAAAATAAAATAAAATAAAATAATAAAATAAAATAAAATAAAATAAAATAAAATAAAATATGAAATAAAATAAAATAAAATAAAATAAAATAAAATAAAATAAAATAAATAAAATAAAATAATGAATGAATGAATGAATGAATGAATGAATGAATGAATAAATAAATAAAACCATTAAATAAACGGATGGCCGAAAAGATACATATGTGATTTTTTTTTAGCAATTTACATCAGAGAGAGATTAATTGTATATAAAATAATAATAATAAAATATATATCATTTGTTAATAATAAGGAATATAAGTGCCAATTAAATAAATTAAATAATAATAATAAATTTAAAAATAATAATAGAAATACTAAATAAATAAATAAATAAATAAATAAATAAATAAATAAATACTATAAATATATGGACGACGGAAAAATAGATATGTGATTTTTTTCCCGAGAATTGCGTAAATCTTTTATATTCCATTGTGGATCCGGAGCGGGATTTTAAAAACAAAAAACTGGACTTCTGCCATTGCAGTTTTAATTTAGTCATCAAATGTACCTATACAGGTAAACATCAGGTGTCTTAATCCTAATCTGTTAATAACCTGGCATCATCAAATACCTGGCTTCAATACACAACGTTCAAAACCTTCTAAGAACCAAGACAAAAGAATGTCGAACAAACGGAGTTTTATTTAGACATATTGTCTCCGAGATTGGCCAGACTCCAACATCTGTCATCAAACTTTTGATTAAGAAGAAAGTCGTCTTAAACGCTGCAGAAACTTGTTCACTAACACTGTTGATATATAAATACTATCTTCTCTACTAATTTTTCTACTAATCTCTCTTTGACTTACTCAAGAATTAGATAATCTCACAATTTTCTCTCTAAAATATTGAGATATACGCGTAAATGCAGGCATGTTTAATGAACTGATGTTTTTTAGATCACTATAGCGGGGTCGAGTGCCCGAAAAAGTGCCGAGAAGCCGAGCGGCCGAAATGGTGCCGAGCAGACGAAAAAGTGCCGAGCAGCCGTAGAGTGGCCGAAAAACAGCCGAGCGATGGACAGCAGCTGCCGAAAAGGTGCCGAGCTTTTGATTATTGGCCAAGACATAACTGCCGAGGGGCCGAGAGGAGCTGGCACTAATTCGGCACTTAAGTGTTTAACTTTCGACAGGCCTGTACTGTATTTGTTATAAATGTATTGGAAGATATTTGTAATGCAGGCATCAAATTTTGTTTATTGTGTAAATACACCTCTTGTATCACCTCCGGTGGTTTAGAGTGAATAAGTTTGAATTGAATTAAATGGTTGAGCTGTCACCTGTACCTTTCACTTTTCAGGTGAATATACTTATGTAAAAATTAGTTTTTTCGCAAAAATAAAAATAACACTAGAGGGGCAACAACTCCCACTGGAAATATCATATAATTACGAAACTTGTTACGTTGTTAAATCTTGGCATAATAAACATTTTTTGCGGTATATTGTTTCTATCCATCTCTAATAGTTACCAAGAAAATGGTCAAAACAGCAAAACCTGTGAAGTACTAACATTTAAGGAGCAATAAGAATCACATAGATTACCATAGTTATGCAACTTGCTTCTCAGTTGAAATTGATAATTATCTGAAAACTATTTTTATAGACAGGTACATTACCGTGCTACAGGTATTGATATATAGATCATTAAGATATATAGATCAAGGTCATAGGATCAAAGGTCAAGGTTGTAGCTGCTTAAGAACAATAAAATTGTGAATTATCCGGAAAACTACAACAGTTTTGAATAGATTTGTATTAACAAATACTGTAGGTTTTGATTTAATGCTCCTTTTGAAATATGGTTCAAGATCATAGTTTCTAAGTTCAAGGTCATAACTGCAACAGATTACGTAAATGGTGAATTATATTGAATTCTCTGTAACTAAATTACATTTTTTTATACACAGGTTTATTTCACATAGATTTACGAATTCCCTCTAACGTAATTACATTTTTTATACACAGGTTTATTTCACATAGATTTACAAATTCCCTCTAACGTAATTACATTTTGTTATACACAGGTTTATTTCACATAGATTTACAAATTCCCTCTAATGTAATTACATTTGTTATACACAGGTTTATTTCACATAGATTTACAAATTCCCTCTAACGTAATTACATTTTGTTATACACAGGTTTATTTCACAAAGCTTTACAAATTCCCTCTAACGTAATTACATTTTTTTATACACAGGTTTATTTCACATAGATTTCAAATTCCCTCTAACGTAATTACATTTTGTTATACACAAGTTTATTTCACACAGATTTACAAATTCGCTCGAACGTAATTACATTTTGTTATACACAGGTTTATTTCACATAGATTTACAAATTCCCTCTAACGTAATTACATTTTGTTATACACAAGTTTATTTCACACAGATTTACAAATTCCCTCTAACGTAGTTACATTTTGTTATACACCGGTTTATTCACATAGATTTACAAATTCCCCCAACGTAATTACATTTTGTTATGCACAAGTTTATTTCACATAGATTTACAAATTCCCTTTAACGTAATTACATTTTGTTATACAGAGGTTTATTTCACATAGCTTTACAAATTCCCTCTTACGTAATTACGTTTTGTTATATACAGGTTTATTTCACATAGCTTTACGAATTTCCTCTTACGTAATTACATTTTGTTACACAGAGGTTTATTTCACATAGCTTTACAAATTCCCTCTAACGTAATTACATTTTGTTATACACAAGTTTATTTCACACAGATTTACAAATTCGCTCCAACGTAATTACATTTTGTTATACACAAGTTTATTTCACATAGATTTACAAATTCCCCCCACGTAATTATATTTTGTTATGCACAGGTTTATTTCACATAAATTTACAAATTCCCTCTAATGTAATTACATTTTGTTACACATAGGTTTATTTCACATAGATTTACAAATTCCCTCTAACGAAGTTAGATTTTGTTATACACAGGTTTATTTCACATAGATTTACAAATTCCCTCTTACGTAATTACATTTTGTTATACACAGGTTTATTTCACATAGATTTACAAATTCCCTCTAACGTTATTACATTTTGTTATACACAGGTTTATTTCAAATAGATTTACAAATTCCCTCAAACGTAATTACATTTTGTTATACACAGGTGTATTATACATAGCTTTACAAATTCCCTCTAACGTAATAACATTTTGTTATACACAGGTTTATTTCACATAGATTTACAAATTCCCTCTAATGTAATAACATTTTGTTATACACAGGTTTATTTCACATAAATTTACAAATTCCCTCTAACGTAATAACATTTTGTTATACACAGGTTTATTTCACATAGATTTACGAATTCCCTCTAACATAATTACATTTTGTTATACACAGGTTTATTTCACATAGATTTACAAATTCCCTCTTACGTAATTACATTTTGTTATACACAGGTTTATTTCACATAGATTTACGAATTCCCTCTTACGTAATTACATTTTGTTATACACAGGCTTATTTCACATAGATTTACAAATTCCCTCTTACGTAATTACATTTTGTTATACACAGGTTTATTTCACATAGATTTACAAATTCCCTCTAACGTAATTACATTTTGTTATACACAGGTTTATTTCATATAGATTTACGAATTCCCTCTAACGTAATTACATTTTGTTATACACAGGTTTATTTCACACAGATTTACAAATTCCCTCTTTGAATTACATTTTGTTATACACAGGTTTATTTCACATAGATTTACAAATTCCCTCTTTGAATTACATTTTGTTATACACAGGTTTATTTCACAGAGCTTTACAAATTCCCTCTTACGTTATTACATTTTGTTATACACAAGTTTATTTCACACAGATTTACAAATTCGCTCCAACGTAATTACATTTTGTTATACACAAGTTTATTTCACATAGATTTACAAATTCCCCCCACGTAATTATATTTTGTTATGCACAGGTTTATTTCACATAAATTTACAAATTCCCTCTAATGTAATTACATTTTGTTACACATAGGTTTATTTCACATAGATTTACAAATTCCCTCTAACGAAGTTAGATTTTGTTATACACAGGTTTATTTCACATAGATTTACAAATTCCCTCTTACGTAATTACATTTTGTTATACACAGGTTTATTTCACATAGATTTACAAATTCCCTCTAACGTTATTACATTTTGTTATACACAGGTTTATTTCAAATAGATTTACAAATTCCCTCAAACGTAATTACATTTTGTTATACACAGGTGTATTATACATAGCTTTACAAATTCCCTCTAACGTCATAACATTTTGTTATACACAGGTTTATTTCACATAGATTTACAAATTCCCTCTAATGTAATAACATTTTGTTATACACAGGTTTATTACACATAAATTTACAAATTCCCTCTAACGTAATAACATTTTGTTATACACAGGTTTATTTCACATAGATTTACGAATTCCCTCTAACATAATTACATTTTGTTATACACAGGTTTATTTCACATAGATTTACAAATTCCCTCTTACGTAATTACATTTTGTTATACACAGGTTTATTTCACATAGATTTACGAATTCCCTCTTACGTAATTACATTTTGTTATACACAGGCTTATTTCACATAGATTTACAAATTCCCTCTTACGTAATTACATTTTGTTATACACAGGTTTATTTCACATAGATTTACAAATTCCCTCTAACGTAATTACATTTTGTTATACACAGGTTTATTTCATATAGATTTACGAATTCCCTCTAACGTAATTACATTTTGTTATACACAGGTTTATTTCACACAGATTTACAAATTCCCTCTTTGAATTACATTTTGTTATACACAGGTTTATTTCACATAGATTTACAAATTCCCTCTTTGAATTACATTTTGTTATACACAGGTTTATTTCACAGAGCTTTACAAATTCCCTCTTACGTTATTACATTTTGTTATACACAGGTTTATTTCACATAGATTTACAAATTCCCTCTTACGTAATTACATTTTGTTATACACAGGTTTATTTCACATAGATTTACAAATTCCCTCTTATGTAATAACATTTTGTTATACACAGGTTTATTTAACATAGCTTTACAAATTCCCTCTTACGTAATTACATTTTGTTATACACAGGTTTATTTCACATAGATTTACAAATTCCCTCTTACGTAATTACATTTTGTTATACACAGGCTTATTTCACATAGATTTACAAATTCCCTCTAACGTAATTACATTTTGTTATACACAGGTTTATTTCACATAGATTTACAAATTCCCTCTAACGTTATTACATTTTGTTATACACAGGTTTATTTCACATAGATTTACAAATTCCCTCTTTGAATTCCATTTTGTTATACACAGGTATATTTCACAGAGCATTACAAATTCCCTCTTACGTTATTACAGTTTGTTGTACACAGGTTTATTTCACATAGCTTTACAAATTCCTTGTAACTTAATTACATTTTGTTGTACACAGGTTTATTTCACATAGATTTACCAATTCTTTTAAACTTAATAACATTTACTGGAGTATTTACACAGTATAAATTTTTCTTCACTTTTTTATAATTATGTTAATAAATATAAAACCGAATATTAAAAAACGTTTTTATACTAGTTTAGTCTTTAAACAAAGTTTTAAGTACATGTATTTAGTAAAATTAAATATACCTTTTGTCAGGAATATCTAAATAATTAAAATTCTTTCAGCACATTTGCACTGTTTAAATCCGTATAATAGTTCAAGTAATGACAGAAAATCTACCAAAATTAAGACATTTTGACACATTTCAAACTTATTTTCCGTTATAAATATCTTAAAGATATACTGGTATGTTTTATTACGTAATTATTTTCAAAAGATCTCACGAAATGACAAGGACATCTACTTTTAAAGATGACAAGACGTTTTCCTTTTTATTTCATTTCTTTTTCCTTGTAATAGGTAGCAATATAATTTCCTCTCTAAAAATGGATATTTGAAATGATAATCAAATGGGCCTAGAATAAATACAAGATGCTATTAAGTACAGAGTAATGGAGTTAAGTTGTCATTTATGTTAATGGCAAAATATAATGTTAAATAAGTTTTATATCATTGATTTTATTATTTATAATATTATATGTATAATTATTTTTAAAACAAATTTGTCTAGTGCAAATAAGTACCTTTACGGGTTCAAAATATCCTTATTTTGCAAATGGTGGTGACCTCTTATCGCATATTTTTACGAGGAAAAAAATAAAAATAAAAACCGGACAAACTAGATAATGCCTGACAACTCTAATCATCATTCAGAAGACAACGATTATCGTAATATACATGTACTAGAGCTTTTTAATTTTTTAATGCAAATTCATGTATTTGGTCATAATTCGTGTTATAACGTTGGGAATGTCTCAAAACCAGATAAATATTTTTAACATCCAAAAATCGTTTAAACTTGTTCAGGGCAGGAAAACATTCATCCTGGTCTAAAATAATCGAATCTCACACGTTTAACGGAAATTATTTGAAGACAAAATTAGATACAAGTTATAGAATTTACCTTTGACTACAAAAATATATCGTTATGAAATAACGAGAAAGACTATTGTCATATTCCACTTTTGAAATGTTTATTTTATAAAAATTCAAAAGTAGCACATGACACTATTATCTGAACAAGAAACATATAATAACATAAGAACTACATGAGAACTGTTAAAATAACAATGTCCACCTTTTGTATACGACTATACGATGTGGAACATTGTTAAATCATTAATCATAATTGTCTTTGGTTGCTTTGATTATTCTTTAAAGATTTTTTATCTGTCTTTGAAATTTTTTTTTTTTTTTTTTTTTACAAAACATCTTCTGATTTTTTTCACACGTTCTGTATTTGCTTATTTTCTTACAAGATTTTATGTTTCGATACACTGATATCGATGCGTTAATACAATTTACAATGAACGTTACACAAATGTAACAGACACGCTAACAGCGCAACCTGGGTCCAATACAATAAAACTTATGTCCTTTGTCTTATTTCTACAACTGTCACGGGGATAAGCCAATCAGGTAAACATTCCCTATTGTTTTAATCTAAATCCTAAAGTAAATCACTCAGCTGTGATTTATTTAGACCACACGTTTTGGAAAATTTTGAATAAACGTGGCAAAAGTAATAGAAATAGTAATGTATCTGTTTTTGATTTTTACAATTATTTTAAAGAATAGAATTTTGCAAACGATTTTAATGAAAATAATTTTTATAATGATCATTTTTTCTGCAAATGGTAATGATTATATTAATGATGTCATAACAGAACAAGAAATATTAAACGCTGGAATAATAACGCTGAAATATTAAGCACTGAAAAACAACAAAGCTGCTGGCATTGATATTATTTATGAGTATATTGTATCTAGCATCAATATTATGCTTCCGGTGTATATTAAACTTTTTAACCTTATTTTCGACTCTGGAATTATACCAGACAAATGGATAGCTGGCAATATTTTACCAATATATAAAAATAAAGGTAGTCGTGGTGATCCAGACAATTATAGACACATAACTCTACTAAGTTGTATGAGTAAAGTGTTCACATCTAGTTTATGTAATAGACTTACAAATTATATAGAAACTTATGACATTCTTGTGAAAACCAGGCTGGTTTTAGAAAAAAATATTCCACTGTTGATAATATGTTTGTTTTATTGAGTTACTTAGATGCAGGAAAAATAAATTGTACTGTGCTTTCATTGATTTTAAAGTGGCATTTGATAAAGTATTGGTTTATGGCGAAAACTGTTAGATAATATTTCAGGTAAATGTTTTAAAATCATTTACAATATGTACGATAAGTGTAAGTCAAGGATATGTATAAATGGTGAATTTTCAGATTCATTAGAATAAAATAATATTTTGTAAAAGTGGTGTTAGACAGGGTGACATATTATCAGCATTACTTTTTTCTTTATATTTAAATGACTTAGAGTCTTTTTTAGTCAGTAATGATGTACATGGTTTAGATACAATATCAAATCAGATTGAGAATGAATTAAATGTTTATCTTAAGCTACTGATTTTATTATAATAAAATCAGTAGCTTCAGATAAACATTTAATTCATATAATTATATGCAGATGACACAGTGTTATTGTCTGAATCTAGCGAGGGTTTACAGCATAAGCTTGATATATTTAAAGAATATTGTAGAATTTGGAAATTGCAAGTTAATGTTAGCAAAACAAAAGTTTTAATATTTTAAAAGGCAAAATTAATAAGCTACCAAATTTTATTTTAGAAAACTCTATCCTGAAAAATGTAAATGAGTATAAATATCTTGGTATTATTTTTACAAGAACTTGTTCATTTTTTAATACAAAAAAGTATTTGGTAAACAGAGCAACTAAGGCTATGTACTGTGTGTTACAAAAAGCTAGACATTTTAATTTATCAATTGAATGCCAAATGGAACTTTTGATAGAATTGTAGTACCTATTTTATTATATGGTTGTGAACTGTGGGGTTTCGGAAATATAGATATAATAGAAAGAGTCCATCTTAAGTTTTGTAAATTGGTTTTGCGATTAATAAATTCTACCCCAAATTATATTGTTTATTGTGAATTAGGGAGAAAACCACTACGTATAAGCGTTAAAACTAGAATTATCAATTACTGGTGCAAATTAATTTTAGATAAACAGGAAAAAATTTGTTCAGTTTTGTATCGTTTGTTATATCTACAAAGTCATGTTGGTTTTAATTGTAAATGGGTGAATTTTGTAAAGTCTATTTTTGAAACGTGTGGTCTAAATAATATATGGTTATTTCAGTCATTTCCAAATATCACATGGCTAGTAAAATGTATTAATCAAAAGCTTAGTGATCAGTTCAGTCAGTTATGGTACGAAAATTGTAATAATTCATATAAAGGTTTTCTTATAGATTATTTGTGAGTACAAATCTTCAACTACAATATTATTAATATTATTTAACTATAGTTTTGGATGTCAAATACCTTATGTCTTTAATAAAATTTAGAACCAGTAATCACAAACTTCCTATAGAAACCGGCAGATGGAAAAATATTGTTAGGGAAAATCGCCTTTGTTGTTTATGTAAAAAGGAATTGGGGGATGAATATCATTATATTATGAGTTGTAAGCATTTTGCTATTGAAAGAAAAAAATATGTACCTGCAAAATATACTTCTAAACCTAATGTTATGAATTTCCATGATTTATTTAATACAAAAAACAAATTTATACTTCTTCAACTTTGTAAATTTATACAAATTATTTTTAAGAGAATCTACTCTCCAGGTTAACATTTGTATGTAATTTAATACCACTGTGCTTTGTATTATGTGTATTGTGATTGTTCTCTTGATTGTATATACAATGTGAGAATAAAAGTATATAAAAGTAAATATGTGAGGTTATATAAAGTAATTAATCGAAATTCCGCTTTACCGCTAATCGATCAAAACTGGACATAAATTAACTTACTTTTTTATCAGAAGTATATATATTACAGCTGTCAGTTGTGTCTTAAACTATATCATTAATATTCAATACAGAGAGTTGTCCTGTCACTTATTGCTCCTCCGTGTAAAACAAATTACAAATATAACAAAGTGCAACTATTAACAATTATATTTGACATAAATACCATCAAATGTCACCACAAAAAAAAATAAACAAAAAACTTCTATGAATTTATCCAATCATAAAATCAAGTGCATGTGTTATAAAGTTAGCATTTTTACTTATTGTCTGTATATATTTAAATGTAACAGCAAGCAGATTATGTTGTGATTTTAAAGGTGCAGGAAAGTTTTCACAACTTACACGTCTTCAGAAACAGTAAGTAGAATACTAAAAATAATACATATTTTATATTCTAATATTAATGATTATTTTAAACAAGATAAACTTTTCAAGAAGAATAGATATTCTTAAATTAAAGCTTAAACATTCTTATTCTTAAAAAACTATAACTTTACATCATGTAATTGACAAAAGCCAATATTAACAAATAAAAAAAAACATTTTAAACAAACAAACAGGAAAATAATGACAAACAAGTTTTGATACTTTTTTCTATAATATATATGACATTGAGATAGATCCTCCCTATCACTGAGATAGTAAGAATTTTGCTTTTATTATTAGCTATGTTTTTTTTTAAATCAAATATTTTTATTCATTTGCAGAATAATCCAGAAGGCAACAAATTTCTTTTAAAACAAAAATTATTTAAAGATTATATTCTCACATTTAACCTAGCAATATAATTTTATGCTAAATAGAAGCTGGTAGAGCTAAAGTGCTTAAAAAAATACAAACATACTGATAAAAGCAATAAGAAATAATTGTACTCGCTTTACTCGGACCAACATACAGATTTTATTTACAACATCACGAAAACGATAAAACCTATTATTATTATTATTAAGCCGTATCAAGATAATAAAATAAGTTCATATGTTCTTTTTTGGTTGAACTAACTTAAAAGTTACAATCGTATTAATAAATAAATCAATATTTGATAAAAAAAATTGTTAAATGTCATTTTGTGAATTAATTGATCTTATCTGTATTATATACATTTAAAACACAAACTGTATATAATACTAAAATGTATAATGTTTAAAAAACCAATGTCGTAGGAAAAATTAAACTTCAATCTATTCTGTATTTATACATTAATTTATACATCTGTAAAACTCTACATGCTTGTGACTTGCAATTGACTCACTTTTTGAATTCGCAACAATAGGTTACTTTAGTCAAGAAATTGATTTTATCTTACATTTAAAAGACAATGATATAACAATAAATGGCTATACGAATAACCAATGTTTTAAGTACATGCTATATGGGGGAAATTGCCAACGTGTCTACTGTACGAGTTTGTAGAAACAGTTCTTTTACGTTGCAAGATGATTTAAATGTTAACTCTTAAGATACAATTTTTCGCATTCTGTATATGGGATCGATGAAAATCATAGATATTTTTGACAGCGGAATCATTTGCGAAAAATGATATCATACAAGGGTTGTTCGATATGAAAAGTGTATTCTACGATATCTCAAAAACATTTGACTCAAATAATGAAATGAACATTACATCTCTCTAAAATATTCTCCTCGGTTTGAAATACATAATTTTAATCGTTGAATCCAGTTCTGAAATGCGTTACGGTACGCTGATTTAGGTAGACAGCTTAGGCACGGACTGATAGGAAAGCCAAGGACTTGTATCGATGACCGCTTAAGAATTTTTCTAAGTTTTTGAAAAAGTCGCATGAGGTTATATCTGAAGAGTATGGTTGGTGTGACAAGACGTTAACTTTCTTCGAATTCAAAAATTGCTTCACAAACTCAGATGTATGTGATGGAGCATATTCATGAAGTAGACGAACATGCCTAAATCCTGACACAGGACGTCGTATAAGACAGTATTTCTTGGGCTAACATCGAAATACCGACCTTTAACACTATTGTCCTTCGACACCGTAATTCGTACGTCTATACCATCACATGAAAAGAATATGCAATAAAGAAACTTCTTTGTGCTTATGCTTCTTTTGGCAACTACAGGCCTTCAGCTGTGTTTAGGTAATCATATTTTGTTTCCAATGTTTCTTTCTGGTTTAAAATAGTAAACCCATCATAAGGACAAATTTTTAATATTAATTTAATATTAAGAATGCTGACGACAAGACTGATATATTTTAAAGAATGTTAGGATCTACTAACAACATTTGATTTTATTGGATTTTCATTTTTCACTTCGGTCTTTTTATTAAATCACACTTAATACTTATCTGTTATAATTTTTTTCAAGTTTTTACTTTCACCCAACAACAACAATAATAATAATAATAATTATTATTATTATTATTATTATTATTATTATAAACTCTGAAAACATTCTCATTACAATTTAAACAATAATAATATTTTTATATTATTTGAGATGGAATATCCTGGTTTTGTTTCTTTAAATAAACGTTGGACATTGAAATGAACAAAGTAACAAACGTTCGTCGATGAACATCTGCAAAAAAACGAGAGAATGTAAAACCACCAGATTACTCTACACGTTATATACATGGTTTACAAATGTAATAATGATCTAATATTTACAAAAACAGAAGTTGTAAATTTCACGCGGTGTTTACGTTGTTTACATCCTGTATTCGGCCCAGTCCGACTTAATATCTAATTCATCTTAAATGTTCATGAGATTAAATCAGTTTACATATATTTTTATTTTTTTGCAAATTAATACTCATCGCGTATTTTTGTTATGGCTAGGCAAACAATGACAACTACAAAGAAGATTTGGGTTCGACTCAATTTCTTCATCAGATTCGTCTGTTTCTGGTTCGAATAAATAGAGATATACGCCGAATTCATCATTATAAGATTGCCTACTGCTTCCCTAAATGATGATGAACCATCTTATATAAGTATGTTCTTGTCTAATTCGATACTATTTTCTCCATACACCGCTATATCATTTTTTTAATACTTTCCACTATATTAGATACACTTCTAATACTGTTGTGACGTCAGATACAGGCAACTCTCAAAACAAAAGCTGAATAACGATGAATTCAAACTGCTGTAGTTTGTTTTATTCTGTCATCAATTTTGATGTACTTTTCGGAATTGTTATATTAAAAAGGTATATAAGAAATCTATGCTAAAACAATTTCAGTTACAGCTACTTTTTAACAAAATGCTCTAGCATTACCTTTTTTTTTCTTTTTTTTTTTCTTTTTTTTATTTGTTCGTCTATTTGTTTGTTTATTTGTTTGTTTTTTTGTTTGTTTGTTTTATTGTTTCTTCCATAATCTATGAATAATTGTTTTATTTTGAAAATTTCAGATGAAGCCCTGGCGATTTATTGGCGCTTTGATACTGTTTTCGGCACTCACCGTTTCTGCAAACCGAAAAGGTAATGTTAGATCACCTGCGATCAGTGCATGGATGAGCTATATAAGCCACTTTGTCCGTCTTGGGTTGAAAGGTAAAATCATGTAAATGGTTAATTATCTGAGAAATAACTGCACGGTTTGTAAATGCATGTATATCAGAATGAGTAGGTATTGATATGATAGTCTTTTTAAAAAATGGTATATTGCCATGGGTTCAAAAGTTAGGGTCTTAGAAACAATTTGTAATCTGAACTATTTAAACGGATATTGGTCTCTTGTTTACTTTTGTTCAATGTTTATCCTGATGTCTCAATGCAGGTTTAGGTTTTTGTTACCATGAATCATTGTCTTTAACATTTTGTCAAAGGTTAGCACAATGACCTTACATTTGAAAAATGAATGATACGCTTTAATGTTTCTCGGTGGCCGAGTGGTCTAAACTCGCGCTTACAGATCGCCTCCCTCTATATAGACTTTAATCCCAGTAGAGCGCTAACAGATCGTATCCCCTCCCTCTATATAGACTTTAATCCCAGTAGAGCGCTAACAGATCGTATCCCCTCCCTCTATATAGACTTTAATCCCAGTAGAGCGCTAACAGATCATATCCCCTCCCTCTATATAGACTTTAATCCCAGTAGAGCGCTAACAGATTGTATAGCCTCCCTCTATATAGACTTTAATCTCAGTAGAGCGCTAACAGATCGTATCCCCTCCCTCTATATAGACTTTAATCCCAGTAGAGCGCTAACAGATCGTATCGCCTCCCTCTATATAGACTTTAATCCCAGTAGAGCGCTAACAGATCGTATCGCCTCCCTCTATATAGACTTTAATCCCAGTAGAGCGCTAACAGATCGTATCGCCTCCCTCTATATAGACTTTAATCCCAGTAGGGCGCTTACAGATCGTATCCCCTCCCTCTATATAGACTTATATCTCTGTAGAGCGCTAACAGATCGTACCCCCTCCCTCTATATAGGCTTTAATCCCAGTAGAGCGCTTACAGATTGTATAGCCTCCCGCAACCTAGGCTGTAGCCAACTAGGGCGCTTACAGAGCGTATTGCCCCCACTATATAGGCTTTAATCCCAGTAGAGCGCTTACAGAACGTATCGCCTCCTGTAACCTAGGCTGTAGCCAACTAAGGCGCTTACAGATCGTATTGCCCCCACTTTATAGTCTTTAATTCCACTAGGGCGCTTACAGATCGTATCGCTGTCGCAACCTAGGCTGTGCCAACTAGGGCGCTTACAGATCGTAGTGTCCCCACTAAGTAGGCTTTAATCCAAAGAGGGTGCTTACAGATTGCATCACCTCCAACTACCTAGACTTAAACCCCACTAGGTCGGATCCTAGTGTGAAAAAGTTTGCCAGTCGCTTGTCGAAAGTATGTTGTTTTCACCTGGTAATTCTACTATTCAGAACCGACGGCTTCGAGATACGCTAATGAGTCTTTATTGGGGCATAAACAAAGCACCATTATGCAAGTACAACCTTATCCTTTAAGGGAAATTATAAAAACGCTAAATGTGAAAATTAACTTAATAACCATTTTTTCTGAATTATTTTGCTTCTTTTTTATTTATGTAAAAATAAACCGAGATTAGACCTCAATTTGTTTTAGATAGGGTATTTTAGAATTTGTTATATTTTATCTGGAAATATCATGGCAGTTTGGTTCAGACAGAAAAATTAATAGTTTTTGTAATAATACATTTTTCTGAAGATTTGGAGATTTGAAGAGTTCCGACCGTAAAACGTGGATTTTACTGTCACAAATTGAGGTCTACCTGGCGATGCTTGCATTCTAATGCAAAATAAATAACATATACCGTAAAATCAGTTTTATTGTTGGACATCTTCACTGCTCCGATCAGTTTATTTTTTGTTTACAGACGCATCATTAAATCATTAATATAGATCGATGTCGTTATGCCAAAAATATAGTTCTATCAAGAAAACACTTGATTCCATTGATATAATAATTTTATTGTTTGAAATAAATAACAGATTGATAGTGATCCAATATCCGTTTCTATGACAAAATTTTGCGGTACGGAATCGTCGAAATCATCGGAGTCACTCATTTTTGTTTTTTAAACAAAAGCACATGTACCGGCGTGTAGGAATACATTATGTAATCGTTACCTAGATAGCATGCAACATTTTAACTCCGACCGTAAAACAGAGATTTTACTGCGGTCGAGGTCCAATCAAAATTCTGTTTACAAAATATTTGTATTAGAATTTTAATTGTTTGGCTAGGATGTCGAGGTACGTAAGAGTAAAATGATAATAGATATAAAAGATTAAAATAAATTAAAATTAAAATAAAAAAATTAAAACTATACATATAACAGCGTTTGTTAGTCCTTGTCACAAAAATTATGTTAAAATCTACCGGTTTTGCCTTAGTATCGTCGATATTTCAATATCAAAAACATTCTCACAAAATTAAAATACAAAACATTTGTTTATTACTTAATTTTTGTTTATTTAGAAAGAGCGCTAACATTATCATTATTATTTTATTTATTTATTTATTTATTTATTTATTTATTTATTTATTTATTTATTTATTTATTTATTATTTTTTGTATTTTGTAGACTTTGGAAATGTAAAGCTTTTATGGGAAGAAGCACTCGAACAGTTGTTAGGGCCTAAAATAATGCAAGAAATAGAAGAAGAGGCAAAATATTTACATTCAATGAAAGAAATGTTGCCACTAGATCCTCCAGTTCCGAGGACAAACGAAGACCTTTCATTCATATCTGTTCACCAACCAATAATACAATCAAAAGAACCGACACCAATGCGATCAACAACAACAATACCCAAACGTTCTTTATCGGAACCTAAACTATCTTCCATAGAACCACCTACGCTGTTTCTTACAGAACCACATACTCTTCCACCAACCGAACCACCTACTCATCCACCAACCGAACCACATACACTGCGACCATTAGAACGAACTACTCTTCAACCAACAAAACCCACAGTTTTTCGACAAACAGAACCAGAACTACCTTGGCTTATAGAAACAAAAGAATCACGGCGAGCAGAGATTCACCCTTTTTTGCCAGCAAACACTGAACCTCCAACGGAAAATCCGCCACTAACCAAACCCATTAACCAGATTACAAAACACTCGTCACCACCACCACCACCACAAACAACAGAGCTTCCAGTTATAACAGAAAATAGCCCTCCTCCGAGAACAACGGTACCAAAAATGACTAAAAAGACATTTAATACAATTTTACCCAGGCAATTAACTACAAGAAAAGAAATATCTTCATTCAGTAGAAAACCATGGAGAGCACGACTAAAAGAAAAACCAAGAAAAATAACATTTTTAAAATCAAAATCACAACTACCAACAAAATTAAGATCAGAACGACCTTGGTCATATTCTCAAACTATAGAATCGTCTGCAACAAACTTTAAACAACGTCAGTGGCGTCAAAATATTTCAAAGCACACAAAGCTTTCAAAGAAAGAAAAGGATCTCCAGACTAATCGTCCAAAATACAGATATCATTATGGATTTAAAGTTTTTACAACACTATCAGAAGCAACACAATATGTCGACAGTTTACATAAAAGGGATCATAAATTTATACATATACGTGATCATAACACTTGGAATCCAAAATACCGCGGTTCTAAAAAAAGACCACACAAAGAATATAGATATTAAATCACTGGTTCTAATACTAAATCACTGATTCTAATACTAAATCACTGATTCTGATAATAAATCACTGGTTCTAAATACTAAATCACTGGTTCTAATACTAATTCATTGGTTCTAATACTAAATCACTGGTTCTAATACTAAATCACTGGTTCTAACACTAAATCACTGATTCTAATACTAAATCACTGGTTCTAATACTAAATCACTAATTCTAATACTAAATCACTGGTTCTAATACTAAATCACTGCTTCTAATACTAATTCACTGGTTCTAATACTAAATCACTGATTCTAATACTAAATCACTGTTTCTTATACTAAATCGCTGGTTCAAATATTAAATCAATGGTTGTAATACTGAATCAATGGTTGTAATACTAATTCACTAGTTCTAATACTAAATCACTGATTCTAATACTAAATCACTGATTCTAATACTAAATCACTGGTTCTAATACTAAATCACTGGTTCAAATACTAAATCACTGGTTCTAATACTAAATCACTGGTTCTAATACTAAATCACTGGTTCTAATACTAAATCACTGATTTTTATACTAAATCACTGCTTCTAATACTTATTCACTGGTTCTAATACTAAATCACTGGTTCTAATACTAATTCACTGGTTCGTGTACTAAATCACTGCTTTTAATACTAATTCACTGGTTCTAATACTAAATCACTAGTTCTAATACTAAATCACTGCTTCTAATACTAATTCACTGGTTCTAATACTAAATCACTGGTTTCAATACTAAATCACTGGTTCTAATACTAAATCACTGATTCTAATACTAAATCACTGGTTCTAATACTTATTCTCTGCTTCTAATACTAGTTCACTGGTTCTAATACTAAATCACTGGTTCTAATACTAAATCACTGGTTCTAATACTAAATCACTGATTCTAACACTTAATCACTGATTCTAATACTAGTTCACTGGTTCTAAAACTAAATCACTGGTTCTAATATTAAATCACTGATTCTTATTCTTATTCACTGGTTCTAATACTAAATTACTGGTTCTTATACTTATTCTCTGGTTCTAATACTAAATCACTGATTCTAATACTAATTCACTGGTTCTTGTACTAAATTACTGCTTTTAATACTAATTCACTGGTTCTAATACTAAATCACTGGTTCTAATACTAAATCACTGGTTTTAATACTAATTCACTGGTTCTAATACTAAATCACTGGTTTTAATACTAAATCACTGGTTCTAATACTAAATCACTGGTTCTAATACTAAATCACTGATTCTAACACTTAATCACTGATTCTAATACTAGTTCACTGGTTCTAAAACTAAATCACTGGTTCTAATATTAAATCACTGGTTCTTATTCTAATTCACTGGTTCTAATAATAAATCACTGGTTCTAATACTTATTCTCTGGTTCTAATACTAAATCACTGATTCTAATACTAAATCACTGATTCTAAAACTAAATCACTGCTTCTAATACTAATTCACTGGTTCTAATACTAAATCACTGGTTTTAATACTTAATCACTAGTTCTAATACTAAATCATTGGTTCTTATACTAAATAACTGATTCTGATACTAGTTCACTAGTTCTAATAATATTTCACTGATTCTAACACTTAATCACTGATTCTTATACTAATTCACTGGTTCTTACACTTAATCACTGATTCTAATACTAGTTCACTGGTTCTAATACTTAATCACATGTTCTAATACTAAATCACTGGTTCTAATACTAAATGACTGATATTAATACTAAATCACTTATTCTAACACTTTATCACTGATTCTTATACTAATTCACTGGTTCTAATACCAAATCACTGGTTCTAACATAAAACAAGTTTTGTGAAATATGTTCCAATTACACGTATTGTAATAGCCACGATTTTATGATGTTAGAAAATGTAAAAGTTTTGTTTTCATGATATCAGGGATAAGGTTGACGAAGACATAACAGACTTTGTTAAGATTTTATGATACAATAACTCATACAATTTATAAATTATATATTCAATCATGTTGCATAATATTTTTAAAACATATGATTCCTCATTTTTACGGTACGGTGTCCAGTTTTTAAACAGAGATAATCGTTAGAAAAAGATTTATTGTATGCAATGTGTCTTAACGTTTTAGAGTCACATCTCGACGCCAAGAATGTTAAGTATGAGCGGATGTCAAAGTGTGATAAGTTATACGGTTGAATGGATATGTTAAGACCTAAGAAATACTTATTATGCATCGATCACGTATTAACACTTAACTCAGTTCTTAAGAATCGCAAGTCTACATTTGCAACATTTATTGACTTAAAAAAAGCGTTTGATTGTGTTGATCGCGACATGTTACTCTATAAACTACAAAGAAATGGTATAGATGGAAACATGTATAACACATTGAAATGTTTATATAGTGACACTCTATCTTGTGTGCGCGTCAATGACTGTAAAACTGACTGGTTCCCGTTGGTGAAAGGCGTTAGACAAGGAGATAACTTATCATCTACGCTTTTTTCATTGTACATCAATGACTTAGCAGTTGGAATCAAAGGCCTACATAAGGGTGTACACTTAGGTGACCAGGAGATAAGTATACTATTATATGCAGATGATATTGTATTGCTGTCCGAAAATGAACTTGATATGCAGTCAATGATAGATTATCTATATGACTGGTGTAATAAATGGAGATTAATTGTAAATCGTGAAAAATCAAACGTTGTGCATTTCAGAAAAGCAAGACTTGCAAGGACTACACACAGATTTTATCTTGGACCAGATACTTTAGCCTATATAGACAGTTATAAATATCTTGGCGTGATTTTTCACGAAAAACTTGATTATAACGTTACTGCGGACACTTTAGCAAATGTCGGGGGAAGAGCACTTGGCTCAGTAATTTAAAAAAATACATACTTTCAAAGATATTGGATTTAGTACTTATGAACAATTATATAACGCATGTGTTGTTCCTGTATTAGATTACTGTTCTGGGGTATGGGGATACAAGACATTTCATTGTATTGACATGATACAAAATAGAGCGTTGCGCTATTTTATCGGTGTACATAGATTTGCCCCACTCCTAGCTATTAATGGAGATGTGGGATGGATAATGTCGACACAAAGACGATGGTTAAATATGGCTAGATTATGGAATAGATTGATTAATATGAATGAAGAAAGACTCACTAAAAACGTGTTATTATATGACTACAATTATTGTTCAAATGGATGGTGTAGTGAAATGAAGGACGTATTTAATAAAATTTGATTAACTCGGACATTTGAAAACTTCGAAGTATGTTATCTTGATACTGTTAGTGATGATTTATATGACTATATTGAAACTGAATGGCGCGAAAAATGTACAACAGTACCAAAGCCACGAACATATATAACGTACATAACAAATTATACCACTGAACAATATATATTACAAAAACTGGATAAACGGGAACGTTCTATGATGGCACAGTTGCGTTGCGGTATTTTGCCACTCCGAATTGAAACTGGACGGTACAGAAATGAGTCTATAGATGAACGATTATGTGGGTGTTGTGATAAGAATAAAATCGAAAGTGAATCCCATTTCTTACTTCACTGTCCAGCATATGATGACATTAGAAAAACTTTTCTACAATCAATACATCTTGGATACACAAATAACGACTCAGATACAGATATATTACACTCAATCTTAACTAATTTCCCCAGACAAACGTCAAAATTCATTTTGAAAGCTTTCGATATTCGAAAGTCCATACTATATGTAAAAAGTCATTAATATTATGCTAATATTGTTCTATGGATTTATATTGTTAAGTGACTTACAGGTCCTTTGAGCCGGGTGCTACTTTGTTATTTATTATACTTTACTATTGTATTTGTTGCACATGTCACTATAATAAATTACTTACTTACTTACTTACTATTATTTATTTAGGTGGCAGTCGATATATTTTTCTTGCAAAACATTTACCTCGTACAGTATCAATGTAATATTTATACATAAAATTCATAATTTTATTGTTTTTTTTAATAGAGTAAAAAAAAAAAATAATACGTCCTTTGTTCCTATTGATATAGAAATTTGACACATTTTATCGTAATCATGTCATTTGTAAACGTCCATTTTTAAAGGTTTATGTGGGTAATCATGTTTATGTAGGTAATCATGTCCATTTTTAAAGGTTTAAGTAGGTAATCATGTCCATTTTTAAAGGTTTATGTAGGTAATCGTGTCCATTTTTAAAGGTTTATGTAAGTAATCATGTCCATTTTTAAAGGTTTATGTGGGTAATCATGTTTATGTAGGTAATCATGTCCATTTTTAAAGGTTTATTTGGGTAATCATGTTTATGTAGGTAATCATGTCCATTTTTAAAGGTTTATGTGGGTAATCATGTTTATGTAGGTAATCATGTCCATTTTTAAAGGTTTAAATAGGTAATCATGTCCATTTTTAAAGGTTTATGCAGGAAATCGTGTCCATTTTTAAAGGTTTATGTGGGTAATCATGTCCATTTTTAAAGGTTTATGTGGGTAATCATGTCCATTTTAAAAAGTTTATGTGGGTAATCATGCCCATTTTTAAAGGTTTATGTGGGTAATCGTGTCCATTTTTAAAGGTTTATGTGGGTAATCATGTCCTTTTTGAAAGGTTTATGTAGGTAATCGTGTCCATTTATAAACATTTATTATACATAGTGTATGTTAATAAGTTCTGGTTCTTCAACCCTTGACGTTACATTTAGGAAACGTCTTCTTTTGAGAGGTAATTTGGATTTAAAAGAAAATATTTGGTACGTATTTCCTAAAATATTATTCTTAACAACACTGTTTGAATTGTAAGTGAATTAGCTTATCTGGTCGAATGATCTTGTGAGCTAATGACTTAGTGTAGCGGTTTGTAAGTCCGTTTTAGCGATATGTAAGTTACACCTAGAATATCTACAATGAAACTAACGAGGAAATATTGATCAAATTAAATGTAATGTAATTGCCAAGTAAATGATGCAAAAAAGTGTTTAAATTAACAACGTCTTATGTGATAGTACTTACATATTTAATTCAATGATACTTCAGATGTCATATATAGGTTATGTTAAAGATGTTTGTTTCGAGATTTTCCTTTCGAGTTTTGATTATGTTAAATCTACGCCAATGTTTTTAAAAGCCGAGTAAATTATATTAAAAAATCCTGAATATTGTTTTATTTCACAACTATTATAACTCTCTATAGAATTTTTAAAGAAAAATATATAAAAACAATATTGAATATTAAATTAATTTGCTTCATTCTGTATCTTTATTTTCATATAAAAATAAAATTAAAGTTAATATGGTAATGGTACTTTAGGATGCTTTTGAACTGAAAATAGAAGTGATCAAGGACTTGTATTTCAAAAAAAAAAAACAGCCTTAGATAGATTTGTCGATTTGTCCCAAGTGTAACGAGAGAGAGAGAGAGAGAGAGAGAGAGAGAGAGAGAAAGAGAGAGAGAGAGAGAGAAAGAGAGAGATTTCATATGTTAGATAAAACGCAAATTTAAAGAAACTAATAATATATATAATAAGAATATATATAATATATAATATATTAATATTATAGTATTTAAATAGCTACAAACTCGTGTTAAGAGTTTTACAGTTAACAGTTAATTGTATGCAAAGTAAAAATCTAAAGAATATCGACCGCGCGGAATGTAACACCGACAATACAAAGTGTTCTGGGTGTTTCCGCACGTGACCAGTTCTTTCCAACTCACGAACAACCGATCAATGAGGCCAATATCAGAAATATAACCAACAGTTTTTGAAATATTACAAATTTCTGAGGGAATATGTAATAGTTACTAATAACGTCAGAGGATTTCATCAATTTTTACACACCTAGCTCTTTGTCTTTAACAGGTTAGTATCCAACATCAACACCTACCAAGTAAAATAACAAAGATTTAAGAACGTATATAATGCTTCACAATTTTAATCTTTTTATCAAAATGATTATTTTTATATAACACTTTTCGGCTTTGTCTTGGAATAAAATTCTTCACTGAAGCTGCAAAAAAAAAAAACCTGTTAAATATACAGAAATTGTATACTTATACAACTTGTAACGACAATACTATAGAAAGTGACCAGGAACAATTTTCAAATACTAAGTATATATAGGTATACTCCCTCGTCAAAGTGTTTCCCTATCCTTTGGAAAAATTTTCAATCCCTTGATAATATTTAGCTTTTAACTTTTTTGAACCTAGCACTACTGATTAAGAATGATTGTCTAGTGCTGTTAAATTTACATCGGGTATACGAGTGATCAATTTGTAATTTAAATTTACCGGTTTTATGCAAGATGTTCATCTTGTCGGTCGCAATAAAGTCTGAATGTTAATGAAAATATTTACACAGAAACAGTAAGAAAAGGTAATATATAACATTTCGAATGGTTTTGAACAACAGTAACATCAGTTAGTCCTCCCTCTTCTACAATAGTCGATAAATTACGGAAGCCGTCTTCCGTAATAAATCAACTGACTTCTCTCTTGTTATATACTTGACCAGTGCCAAATGATAAAAGATAATCCGTATGCAAGTTGTGTTTAGTTGTATTTCAGTTGATTGAGTATGCATTTAATAGGTGTTAAATTAAATGGTGAGGATTTAAAGCACAGCGACACTAAAGTTCATAAAAATGTCAAACAACATGGTTTGCTACATGGTCATCGTCAAAAAATCCTGGTGCAATGAAAAGCTTAAAAATTACAGTCAGTGTCATAGAACTTCAAAAGATCAAGTTCAGACAGGCAAAGAGAGAAAACTCACGATAAAATCACGATTCATCCATAATTGGGTCATTATCAAAAATGCAGAAATTCATGTCACCAGCAAAAAATATACCGATATTGATTAAATTTAATCAATAAAGAGTCTTAAATATTTTGTACAGGTTCCGAACTGTAAAATGGTCACACAATATTTGATCAAAAGTTGTATTTTATTAAATTATGTAATTATTTGAGGTGTGATTCTATATTTATTCAGTATTTTAACATATGCATAAATCGATTTTTGGATATCCATAAATCGATTTATGCATATGTAAAAATATTTGGCATTTTCGCATATGCAAAAATCGATTTATGGATATCCAAAAATAAATTTGTGAAATTTGAATTACTGAGTACTGAAATACTGAGTTCTTCCCAATTATCAATCCCGAAGTAAATACTTTCCGGTATATTTTGAGAGTAATATTTTTCTCTTGTAACAAATAAAAATCGTTAATTTTCTATATGCTAATACTGAATGCACTTTCAATATAAGTGAAAAAATACAAGCCTACGCATTTTTAAAAACTAAAGTGTTTATTACATTACGATTCATTACATTGCCACGCGACGCTTCGCGCTACAAAATCCAACATGGCTGCTAGAAATAATAAACGGAAAGAACGAATATCAAAGGAGTATATCAAATGCATTGAAGTGTTTGGAAAATGAAGATCGACATGTTGACGACAAAGCTGTCGATATCATATCAGATATTGAGTTAGTTGCCATGTTACAAACCGACGTAATAATAAACACGAAGTAGACCCGCACTAAATAGTTGGGGAGAAATCATTTCACACTCGCGATTTATGGATATCCTTAAATCGAATTTTACATAAGCAAAATTATTTTTGGATAACTTAAAATAATTTTACATATGTTAAATTCGATTTATGGATATCCATAAACGAATTATGCATATGCTAAAATAGTGAATAAATATAGAAACGGCGCCTCATATGATTCTGTCACTTTGCTAATGTCACCCGACACATGTTTTATGTTTATCATCAAAATACTTCATTGAATTGGTGATATTTAAATCAAATGCAGACTTAGCCCATAAGATAATCACGTATACTGACTAAATAAAAAAATTTTGATTTAAACAATAACTACATTTACAAGGATAATTAACAAAATATACACAGAAAATCCCAGAACAAGAGTATACTCTTATATAAACCGGTTTCCTCAACAATTATGAATATACAATTTACAATATTGCATGTCATAGACTGAGGGAAACATGTGTGATAAATAAATAAATGAATGAACAACTTATTATCTGAGTAAACAAGTATGTAAATAAGATTATAAATAAGTAAACAAATAAATAGATAAATAAATAAGTAAATAAAAAAATAAGTGTGTAGGTTGTGTTGTAAATCAGGAAAAAAGAGTGACGTTTCCAATTACAATTGCAATCGTCGTGTTAAGAGTTTCGTAAGTTCAAAATACCGTAACGTTTTTCAAACACTTTTCAGAAAACCTTTTTGTTAAAAGTATGTAATTTTGTACTTTTGTAAAAAAATTCATTGTTTTGAGATAAGTCAGGTTATGATTGCCAAATGACAATGTATCAAGATCATAGAAGACGTTTATAGTATGAATGGTGCTGTTTCGTATATCTTTATACAAGTTGCAGTGTAGAAGAAAGTGTTTTGTAGTTTCAGTTTGACCGCATGCACAATTGGGATTATCAACGAAGTTTTTACAATACAAATGATGATTTAATGAACTACATTTTAACCTAAGTATTGTGTGATATATTTGTCCTTAGCGGCTACCTGTGTAAAAATGTTGAGGTATTTCACTTTCATTGTTTATGAATGATTTAAAAATACTAAGCGAACTATTTTTAACTGAAGCTGGAATATTATTCCAGTCTCTTATTGTGGAAGGGACGAATGATTTATAATAAAAGACTGTTCTACATAGTATAGTTTCTAAATTTTCAGATGAACGGGTGTTATAGGAGTGAATTTCAGAACTTGTAGATGGAATAATTTGAGATAGATAAGTAGGAGATTGCCTGTGATACATCTTAAAAATTGGATTAATATGTGATTTTTCCTTTTTGTTTCTAGTGTTTCCCACCCAACATCTTGATATAATAAATTTAAACTTGTTAATTTGGTTGCCCCAGTTACTATTCTAGCTGCTTCAATATTTGCATGTTCTAGTTTTTTTTTTTTTTTTTTTTTTTTTTTTTTTTTGTATATTCGTCTGTCAAGTTGTCCCAGATGACATCTCCGTATTCCATTAAGGTTCTTATGAATCTTACATAAAGTGTTTCAAGAGAACAACGGTCAAGTTTGAATTTCAGCTTTTTAAGTACAGAAAGTCTAGAGTTAACTTTAGATAATAATTCATCAGCGTGTAATTTCCATGTTCCGTCGGAGGAAAATATCAGTCCAAGGTGTTTGTGTGAGTCTACTTCTTGAACTAAAGTTTCGTCCATGTATAAGGCAGGGTGAAAAGGTTTAGCAGCTTTCTTGGAAATAATCATAGATTCAGTTTTTTAGGAAACTTGCCAACTTTGAGCCAACGATGTATTTTGAAAAGGTCAGAATTTAAATGCTCAGCCGATTCATATGGGTTTTCAACATTAACATAAAGTGAGGTGTCATCAACAAATAGTCTAATACTGCTTCCAATGTCAGCAACTATATCATTAATGTAAATGAGAAAAAGAATGGGTCCTAAAATAGATCCCTGGGGGACACCGGCGGTGACGGGTAAGCAAGAAGAGGAAAAGTTATTTGAAACAACCCGCTGGTGACGATTACTTAAATAACTATGAAACCAGTGTAACAAGTTACCCCTTATCACAATCGACTCCATTTTGACAATCAATCCTCTATGCCAAACTAGGTCGAATGCCTTACTTATGTCACAGAAAACTAATCTAACTTCATTACCGTGGTCAAGAGCTGAGCCTATTTCGTTACAAATAGATAGAAGTTGATTAACAGTAGAATCTCCATGAGTGAATCCTGACTGGAAGCTTGTGTAAATCCTGTTTTGATTGATATAATTAAGCAGATATTTCAGTACACATCTTTCCATTATTTTACCAAGTATGTTAAGAAGAGAGATAGGTCTGAAAATTAGATACGACAGAACGGTCGCCTTTTTTGAAAACGGGTACAATGTGGGCCAGCTTCCACGGGGTTGGAAAAGTGTGGAGATTTATGAGCTCATTAAAGAAATAAGAAAGCGGTTCACATAGTTCAGAAGCAGCAATTTTTAAAAGTCTAGAGCTCAATGAATCTGGACCAGAGGCTTTAGAGACATCGAGTAATAACAGCGTGTCTTTGACGTCAGATGAAGTAATGTTGAAATCTCCATTGTACATGGTAACGGTGTTAGTACTGGGGTGTTGGTATTTCTGTCATTTAAAGTTGATTGTTGTGTGAAGTTTTCGTTAAGTATGTTAACTTTGTCCAAGTCGTCCGTATTTATTTTCCCATTATGTGTCAGAGGAGGAAGTAAGTCGTTTTTATTTTGGCTACCCATAAATGTTTTGGCAATGTACCACCAACTTTTGCTTGTCAAAGAATTTGAAGTAAGCTTTTCTGCAAGTTTTTTTGTAATAGTCAGTCTTAGCGTTCCTGATTGCAGTTACACAACGATTTCTTGTTTGTCTGAATTTAGCCCAGTGACCTTGAAGATTAGATTTTTTGGCTATTTTGTGGATTCCTTTTCTTTGTCGAGTAAGTCGTCTGATGTCGTTTTTCATCCATGGTTTGTCGTGTTGTCTTATGGTCACTACTTTGGTTGGAAATATTAAATATTCAGTTTAATATGTCAACGAATGACATTAATTTTGTCTTGGATAAATAGTGTGTACAATATTTCACGGTCCTTGGTGTTACCAAGCAGTAAAGTACATATATACGAGTTACAGCCCTTTACAAATAAAAGAAAATATATGCTCCCTATTCTGAAGACATACTGTATTCAGCTTTCGGACAAACATCCAACAGAAATAAGAACAAGATATGTAAAAATTGAAAAAAAATTGTTAGCATTAAACAGTAGATTTATTTGAAGTCTATATAGTGTTATTGTTGTGTACACAAGCCCATAAAGAAATAAGAAAAAGTACATATTTTTAAAGTTTTGCTAATTTTCAAAGTTCAATTGAACCATGCTTTCATGCTAAGTTAGGGATCATTTTTTAGATATGCGTTAATATTTGAAATATATATCCATGGTGTAACTGTCCTTGGTATTACCCTAGAAATAGTTATTCCAGAGACAAATTTAGTGTTGCAACAGACACTAAAAAATCGTAAGTGGATTTTCTTTGCAAATCTGTCAAAATATTACAAAGGAATGTTTTAAAAACTATTAACACATCTTTAGATGTTCAATTATGGAGAAATAAATGGTTAAGATATACCGGTTTTATACGATTACTCTATGCTGGTTACACCAACGACTAAATGTGGAAACACCAGGGACTTTTTATTTTGTTTATTGTTCCTATACCTTGTAGAAACTACCAAACAATAACTGTGTGTAGTTTGAAAAATAGCAACTGGCATATCCCTGATTTATAATTAAACTACCTACAAAAATAAGGATGCATTTAGGTGTAATAAGGAATTTAAGTTACACCAAGGACCAAAAACGTAACACCGGGGACTTTTTACTAACTATCATTTTAATATTAAACGCATTTCCAAGAATATGTTACTTTCTTCTATTTCGACTGATCTGTTCATTTTAGATAAGGGTTTTTTGTTGTTCGTTCGCTATTCACCAGATTGCATATATTTGTTTTATTTTACTAAGTAACTTGCAAGTTTTAAGATAAAACAATAGATCATAAAATCAAAATTTTGCAATATTGTCCCTGGTGTTACAAGATTCGTCTCTGGTGTTAACAATCAATTGGTAAACATTCGATAAACTTGAGGAATGTAACTTTTTCCCTTTAAACATACGTTCAAACTACATTTTTAGAGAAAGGACAATAACGTATCATGTATTTGTATAACTTTTGTTCCCAAACACGCACGTATTTTAATGGGTTGTCTTTGGTGCAATTCTTTTTGTTCTTGTTAAAACTTGAATGTCTGTGGTGTTGCCATGGTTTATTTGGTCATTAGTTTGCAACATGTAATTAAATTTTGTTAAATTATAATTAATTCATAAATTATGTATTAAGTACTATTCGACGAACCAGTAGTGAACCTGTAACACAAATAAACAGTAATTTATTATAAAATTATGTTCTTGAATATTTCTAAGTTTATCATTTCGAGATTTCAAGATTGTGATTTTGGTGTTTAAATGAAAGATACATTCTCAAATTTTGAATGATATGTCAGCTAGTTTGTTATTCGTGTATATAAAAGTGTTTTATATTTAAATTTACCTAAATATAGATATTTTCAAAAACATTTATGATGGTTACTCCAGAGGACATTATGAAGCACAGTTTTTAATTCAATTTGATATTCTGTAAAAAAAAAAAGAAAAAAAGAAGCAATGTCGTGTTTGCAAATTTCTCAAAATGAAATTTCATATTTCAAATATTTATTTCCAACCAAAGAAATGACGGGATTCAATTATATATGTCAGCTAGTTTGTTATTCGTGTATATAAAAGTGTTTTATATTTAAATTTACCTAAATATAGATATTTTCAAAAACATTTATGATGGTTACTCCAGAGGACATTATGAAGAACAGTTTTTAATTCAATTTGATATTCTGTAAAAAAAGAAGCAATGTCGTGTTTGCATATTTCTCAAAATGAAATTTCATATTTCAAATATTATTTCCAACCAAAGAAATGACGGGATTCAATTATTTTTTATCGTTATTTTAGTTTGTGGAATTTCAGCATTTTTTATAATGACCCAATTAAAGCATTTTATCGTTTTAAGTGAATCTGAGATCAAATGTTTTACAGGTTGCTAACCTTGTAATATTTATTTTCAATTTAGTACTGATTAAGCAGTAGTTATAAATATTTTGAAAACACGTTTTCCATAACGCTGTCAATTTTAAAAGGATTTTTAATTTAAAAAAAAGGACAAATAAGTTTTTGACCTGATCAAACTGGCACGATTTCAATAAATTTATCACATCGCACTGAATAATGGATAAGTTGTACATCATATGGGTTACATTTCAAAGGATACATACATTTTAAAATAAAATGCTGTTCGATAAATCAATTACGCCATAATTTTATAATAAACACAAAATCAAAGTTACATTTCACCGCCTCATATTCAGCCTGTGACTATGTACTGATCAACAGTATCCTGCCTACCTTTTTACAGCCCGTTGTGGGTTTTATACAGCCTGTGATTATGTACTGATCAACAGTATCCTGCCTACCTTTTTACAGCCCGTTGTGGGTTTTATACAGCCTGTGATTATGTACTGATTAACATTATCCTGCCTACCTTTTTACAGCCCGTTGTGGGTGTTATACAGCCTGTGATTATGTACTGATTAACAGTATCCTGCCTACCTTTTTACAGCCCGTAGTGGGTTTTATACAGCCTGTGATTATGTACTGATCAACAGTATCCTGCCTACCTTTTTACAGCCCGTTGTGGGTTTTATACAGCCTGTGATTATGTACTGATTAACATTATCCTGCTTCCTTTTTACAGCCCGTTGTGGGTTTTATACAGCCTGTGATTATGTACTGATTAACAGTATCCTGCCTTCTTTTTTACAGCCTGTTGTAGGTTTTATACAGCCTGTGATTATGTACTGATAAACAGTATCCTGCTACCATTTTACAGCCCGTTGTGGGTTTTATACAGCCTGTGATTATGTTCTGACCAACAGTATCCTGCCTACCTTTTTACAGCCCGTTGTGGGTTTTATACAGCCTGTGATTATGTACTGATTAACATTATCCTGCTTCCTTTTTACAGCCCGTTGTGGGTTTTATACAGCCTGTGATTATGTACTGATTAACAGTATCCTGCCTACCTTTTTACAGCCTGTTGTAAGTTTTATACAGCCTGTGATTATGTACTGATTAACAGTATCCTGCCTACCATTTTACAGCCCGTTGTGGGTTTTATACAGCCTGTGATTATGTACTGATTAACAGTATCCTGCCTACCTTTTTACAGCCCGTTGTGGGTTTTTACAGCCTGTGATTATGTACTGATTAACAGAGTGTCCTGTCTACCTTTTTACAGCCCGTTGTAGGTCTTATACAGCCTGTGATTATGTACTGATTTACAGAGTGTTCTGTCTACTTTTTAAGCTTTTTGAAGGTCATATACAGCCTGTGAATATGTACTGATTAACAGTGTCCTGCCTACCTTTTAACAGCCCGTTGTAGGTCATATACAGCCTGTAACTATGTACTGATTTACAGAGTGTCCTGTCTACCTTTTAAAAGCCCGTTGTAGGTCTTATACATCCTGTGATTATGTACTGATTTACACAGTGTCCTGTTTACTTTTTAAGCTTCTTGTAGGTCATATACAGCCTGTGACTATGTACAGATTAACAGAGTGTCCTGCCTACCTTTTAACAGCCCGTTGTAGGTCAAATTCAGCCTATGGCTATGTACTGGTTTACAGAGTGTCCCGTCTACTTTTTACAGCCCGTTGTAGGTTATATACAGCCTGTAATTATGTACTTATTTACAGATTGAACTGCCTACCTTTTTACAGCCCATTGTAGGTCATATACAGCCTATGGCTATGTACTTTTACAGCCCGTTTTAGGTCATATACAGCCTGTGACTTTGTACTGATTTATAGAGTGTCCTGTCTACCTTTTTACAGCCCGTTGTAGGTTACATACAGCCTGTGATTATGTACTGATTAACAGTGTCCTAGTTACCTTTTACAGCCAGTTGTAGTTCTTATACAGCCTGTAACTATGTACTGATTTACAGAGTGACATGCCTACCTTTTTACAGCCCGTTGTCGGTCATATACAGCCTGTGACTATGTACTGATGTTTCTGGAATAGTTTCTGTCTTACCAGCAGCTCATTATATGTTGTTGTTCAGACTTGCAATTTTGTCCTTGATTTTACACCGAAGGTTACTTTAGTCATAAAAGTCACTTTAAGGTTACTAAAACGAAATTTGTCGTCTTTGTAACTTCGAGTTACATTAAGTTGCAAAAAAAAACCACTTAGGATGCTTTGTCAATATAATGTCATGTAAGCAACCTAATGTTACTTAAATTGTAAATTCCACATACATCACTTAAGAACATAAATGTCGTTTAAGCAACCAAATTAAGTAACTTTATGTAACATAAACGACATTATGTTGATTAAATAACGGATGTCGATTTTGCATCTTAAGTTACTTAAGGTTACACAAACAACATACGCTCATTAAGCAATCTAAGCAGATTTTAAAACTTAATTAACTTCTGGTTACAAAAAACAACGCTTAGTTGATAATGCAAACTAGTTGAATTTTGAAACTTAAGTATCTTAAGTAAGATACTTAATAAATATAAAGTTGTTTATGTAACCTGAAGTTACTTAAAAATCAACATAGTTGTATAAACAATATAATGTCGATCACAATTCTTCACTTCCTGCATTTTATTATTTTCTATTAAACAAGGAATGTGAAATAGGCTAAAAGAAAATACAAATCAGTATATATTATACGTCATTCCTATGTAATAAATAGAAAGATATATAAATAGATAAAGGCATATATATAGCAATTACAAATCTACTGGTGTTTTACGTCCTGTCAAATCATTTCACTTGTATCTGGACGTCTGGAGAGACTGACCACCCTACAACTATGGCTCTGTTTACAGTGTCAATTTATAAAACACGAAATTAAATATTATAAAACAAATTAAAATAACAACCTTTAAACTTCAAAAGTACTTACTTGTTTTAGCTTTTATATTGTAGTACTAAATAATAGAGTCTTAAAATTTATGGCAGCCAAGGTTAAACATTATATTGAAAAGACTTAATGGACTTGTAAACTGGCCATCTGCTGACGATAAATTAATTGTTTTAAGAAAATTCAATGCCCTATATTAGGTACAAAATAAATATCAAGTAATCCAAAGAAGATTGATTAATTTAATGGATTTATACGTTAGTCAGTAATATTTCATTCATACCAATACATCACCAGCTATAGGTGAAGTGGCAAAAAATTTGACATTTGCAGAGCGCTCAGGGCAATGTGCAGGGGGGGGGGGGGCTTTAGCGTGTCACGCCTGCCGTGACACAAGGCATCGTTTTTAAAGTCTCATCCGAAGGACCTCGTGGATTTCATTTCTCGATGGCGAGTGTTTGGCAAAAAACAGTCTACCTATTTTCAAGATGTTTTTGTAATTTATGCATTGTATATTGCACTTTCCAAAAAAAATTGGACATATTCTCAGGTGAGCATTAGGCCCAAAGATGGCTATTAAATAGCAATAATTGAAAAATCGCCATTACAGGTTTATTTATTAACCAAATTTGAAACACAAAAAAACAGATAGATAACCATGAAGCATCTGTAACAGGATTTTCCCTAACATTTTTTATTGGCAGAATATGCAAACTAGCTGCTTTTAATAGCTCATTCCTTGAAAATTTCCTCCGCAACTACTGAGCCAAACAGAACCATATTTAGTGTGGAAAATTCAAAGGTGTAGTTTAAAGTTTGTATAAATTAACTTTTTGCGACATCCAATATGGCTGCAATTGCTATTAATAGCAAAAAGAGCTTAATGGCTATTACAGGTTTAATTATCAACTGATTTAGGTAAATTTTATACACTGAAACTTAAAGTAGATAAATGGCTATTCAACTGTAACTGTTTTTTCTTTCGCACAGAATTAGCTCCTACAGGGGGGAGAAGGTACGTCACAAACCGGGATTCGGGAACACAAAATTTCATAAAAATGGCGGCGAAAACAAGCGATTCGAAGTAAGTATTCTTGAATTGCATGAATTACAGAAGTATTTCATATTTTTCTTATAGCGCACCGAACTTTTACTCTTATGAACAACACTCGGTTGTCAAAAATCTATCCTAAAACCTGACAGTTTATTCAAACACTTCGGACAAAGATTTTTTGACAGCCGGGATAGGGGCACACTTTTACCTTAAAATTGCAGGAACAGTGCCAAAGACGTGTAACTACCATTTTAGTTATAATTTTGCAATGTGTTTTAAATCGTAATGGATTTTGGGGGTAGCAACACAACAATTGTACTCGATACTGTAATAATAACCTCATTATCAAAGTTTTTCAAGAAATGATGTAGGGCAAATTATACAATTACACGATGTAGGGAACACACCGTGTTATATTTTGGACATTAATTTTTATCTTTTCCTTCCTTGTCAGGTACCTTGAACAGTGAAAATGACCAGAAAAAAAATCAAAACTAAATTTACACCCAGTGAAAGCTGAAAAACGGAAAAGACATGCGGAAAAAGAAAAAAAGATCGATACTACTCCTATCAAAAGTCCATTTTTGAAAAGAATAAAACCGGTTGAAATGAAGACGCCTTCGAAGATGCATCCGTTCAAGACTAAGTCGAACTTTGCAATTGTTAATTCACCAGCGATGAAAATGATGTTTCGGCCGAAAGGTTTTAAATCGAGTGAAAAACTTAAGTCACCGCAGACAATAATCATTAATCAATTGAGTTGCCCCGAAAGTTTTCAAGAACGTCTCTCTTTGAAGTTGAAGACAAGAATAAAGAAAATATGGATTATGATGATGACATAAGAGAACTGGTGTATTATGAGAGTCATGAGACTGAACCAGACATTAAATGCAATAGTCAAAGTGAAAATGAAATAGAAGAGATGATATCTTTAATTCCAAAGGTAATTTCAAAACTAAAAAAAAAGCGGAACAGAGAATGTTATACTTAATTTCATGAGAGCCGTGTCGGAGGACATATTTCCGTTTGATAACATAGCATTCTTACTCTGGAAGGAAGTAGTAAGTTGGCATAGTGTAGATAACACCGCATCAATCCGCTACTGTAACGAAAACAAAAACATTCTGGAAACTAGGATGGCGATTGTTCGGTGGTAAATTTATTAGATTTATGAGTGGATTCAAAAATACCACCCAAATCAATTTTGGAAAAGCTGTTTCCGGACAATTAAGGCCAGAAATGTCTGATATCAATTTCGCTGTTCCGGACATCTCTATTCTCAGGAACTTTTCACCATATGGGCCAGAAACAGGTAAACCTCGGAAACCCGGTATTTACCCGGATGTCATGCAAAACGTTGCATCTGCCCACATCTGCTTGTCTATCTTACGATGGAAAGAAATTAAAACCTGGTTTGACAGAGACTTGTGGGGATGTAGATTTACTCAGTTTCGAAGATGGGTTATCTCTTTCACAGAAAAAGCAGAAAATGGAAAGGGAGTTACATTCAGTCAAATCGGTAGCTTTTGATTTTGAATATTTTATTGGAACTGAAAATGTTATGTATCTGCCTTACGAAATAAAGAAAAAAGCAACAAATGTATTGAAAGAGAGTTTAATAGTTTTAGCAAATCATGCAAAAGTATGTAGAAACGTGAAAGAAAAGAAACAATACGCTAAAGCTAAATTTATAGACAGGTCTGGAGATGACTGGAGACGTGGTCATTTCGTATATGTCATCAGCGCAATTAATGCCTTTTTGAACGATATCGACGCTTTCCTACAATTCTAAGAACAACAATAGAAAAAATTAGTTTGTACATTTCAATACTACAGGAATCAAACACCTTTTTTTGTGTCAGGAAAGAATGTTTTCCTACAGGATTGTTGCAACTATGAAAGTCTTCCGGACATGGAATCAGATAACACACGGCTTATAAAGCAACGATCTGACAGATGGCATGCACTTAGAAAAGAAGCCAGAGTTTCAGGAAGCACTTTATATGCTGCTCTTGGACTTGATGGGTTAAAAAAAACAGCAAGAACATTTTGATAGGGTTATTTGTAATGTCCCAGAAAAGGAAAAGTCAGCAGAAGTACAGGCATATATGGAGTACGGGACACAAAATGAAATTAATGCAGTTGCCACAATTACCGGAAAAATACTTCCGGTATTGTATCCAGAAATGATATTGTATGAAGAAGGGTGTATATGTATGAAGTATGATGAAAAATTATTTATGGTTATTTCACCAGATGGTAGTCTGCGAAAAAGAAGTGAAAATAGTGATACTACAGACATAATTGGTGTGGAGATCGAATGTCCTGTTAGGAAAATACATGATACGTTACCTGAAAGATACGTTCTTCATTGCTTAGCTGAGATGGAAGCCTTGCACGTAAAATAGCTTTTGTATGTCTGCTGGCGACCTGACATTACAAGCGTTTTCGAAATCCAACATAATGAGACGTTATTTAAAAAAGCAATTAGAGAGAGCGTCTCATTATATGGCCAAGAAAAACCGACATGACCAAATAAACTGTCCGAAAAGGTATCAGACATCCGAACGGAAATAAAAGAAGCCAGCACTGAAGCAAATTTTTTAGGAGAATTTCCATCGGCTGTATTTATGCAGAATACTACAAAATCTAGTACAAATGTGACAACTGAAGATATGGTAAAATTATTTTCCGATATTACTCAGCTGATAAACGATGGATATGAACTACAAAGAGAAAAGGCGTCAGAAGCAGTTGTATTTCTTTGTTGTGATCTTGATAGGAATTGGTCAAAAGATCCTATACGATGGGCTCCAGTGTGCTGGTTCCCGAAAGGATATAGTCTGAATACGGAAGTGTTCCGGCGGATAGTTGAAGAAGTTCATAACCAATGCCATTAGAATGGAATACATATACCATGTTCATCATTTGATGGTCAGTGGCACAATATAGTTGTAAGGAATATTAAAGGAGAACCTCTGACTATTCTACAACTTCAAAAGAACGTATGGAAAGACATTGAGAAAATGCAAAAATCAAAAATTGTCAGAATATTTAGTGGTTTGTATAAAAAGAGATCTTGGTGGCATGAAAATTCAAGGGGCATTGTTGCAACAACAGAAAAGACTGTAAATCAGCAGTTAGTAACCATGAAGGGAACAAAGGATCTAGCGAAGAAAACCTGTGCGTTGGCGATATGGTAACAGATGAAGTTATCAATGTAACGAATAACATCTGTTCAGCGTTAGGAATATATCCTGAGGTCATGCAAGATATGGTTGCAGATGAAAATACTGCGACAGAACTACTTACTTGCAACATATCAAATGCGCACTTAGGGAATTATGTTACATCTCTGTTGCATGAAAATGATACAGATGGTGATGATGATATGTCTGAGATCTTACCACGTACTGTGTCGTCTGAAAGCAATGAAAAAGATAACACACAAATGAATAAAAAAATAAAACAAACATACCAGTCCTTGTCCATATCACAATTTAAAAAACAAAGTAAAAACTTTGCAAACTGGCAAAATAGGTGATACACGTGAACTTCCATCAAGGAAGTGAGGCCGGGTGCTCCGGAAGGGTAAGCACCTCCTGTTTAGCTAGCTACACCCGCCACGTGCAAGTCAATTTTGAGAATGAACGGAACAAAGAACTATGGTAAGTCAAATATATCCAGTATAAGTTGGGATACAGTGACTACATACTTATCAACAATATTGTGATGACAGCCATAAAACTTTTTAAGGGCCCTGATTAGCCTAGGCTTGCAATATCCTTGTGTCAACAATTTAATTGTAAGTAATTTACTTCGTTGCAGAAAGTTCCCATAGTGGGAACAAGCTCTACCGTACCGTATTAACTGTGAAACATATACACCATACGCAGGAGAAGCAGGGATATTACTGCAAAGAAACGGAAAGTTGACAATAGAAAAATTGAAGTCATCACGTTTGTCGTATAGCTTCAGATGTAACCTTTCATGGGTGTCATAATTGAGGTATAAGTCCAAATATGAAGCAGAACATGGAGAATCTGTTGTGTCTTTTATTTCAAGCTCACTTGGAATAAAAGTACACCATTCCGATTACAACGGGAGAACTATTGGAATAGAGAACTAGGCACTGCATCACCATATGGATGCAATGATAAAATTGATAGAGTGGGAAACCTTTCTAGCCCAGGTTGTAAGAATGTTAATGTTTTACACCTGTTCAACAGAACTACACGTAACAAAAGAAGTCATGGACATCGAAGTTACAATAAACCCAATATCCATGATGTTAGTTTTTCTAATTTTTTACCATTCATTCAGAAACCTCTCGGATTACACCATATTCGTTCCAAACTGTATTCTTTACCACTTTCCCGTCTAAATCAGTTACAAGAAGAATGCATATACAAAACTACTACAGATTTTAATACACCAGAGTTTAAACTTAACGCTATCATCATGGATATTGCATTTAAAAGGTTATTTAAACCCGCTCAGGAACACAATATACAGGACGACAACCGTCGCCAATTTCTTAAATTACATTATGCAAACAAAGGCATAGATGCTATTAATATTTCTAATATACTACTTAACAAAGTCGTACAATCTAAAGTCCCTACTTATTTCAAATATAATTCGCCACCTCTAATTTCCTACTCCTACAATAAACCCATTGCATCCAAAATTTTCAACTATAAACATACTTTGCAGTGCCTAAACTTTCATAACTTTACTCCACCTACCTGCTCTTGCTCAGCGTCCCCATATATTTATAAACCAGCTGGGCATGTAGTAACAGGTGATCTCAATATTATTGAGATTACTAAATTAAGATGTCTTCTTTCAAAAGGCCCTAAATACAGGGAGGCTCAACCTTTTACTTGGGGACAGAATTTCAAAATTATTATGGATTCTGTTGAAGAGTATGCTAGAGGTTGGACTAATTTTACACATATTCTCCAACTTTGTGATTATTTAGAGAAAGAACGTCATCTATATATCTGTATGTGTAGTTGAATGATTTAGCGACAGTCTTTTTTCCAGATTTGAGAAGGTTCTTTAAAAAATCTGATTCATATGAATAAAGAAACAAATCAGCAAGTAAAGGTGCACAGTTTGTGCCCATTGGTATACCGATTGTTTGTTGAAAGATAATATTGCCAAACACAACAAATATGTTGTCTATCAAAAACTCTAACATGCAGTCTGTATGGTGTTTTACAAAATAACCAGAATCCCTGTTGAGCACTAGATATTTAAATCTTGATTTACCGTTTTTGTAAAAAAAATGAAAAGTGAATGATTTGTTTTAGACGTTCTTTCAATTTAGCATGAGGGATAGTGGTGTAAAGGGTAGAAAAATCAAAAGTTTTTATACTTTTTACCGAAGATAGAGTATTAGAGACAAATTGGTCAAGTAGTTCTTTAGAATTTTTGAGAATCCACATTTGGTTGATGCCAGATGTAGAATAGACTCTATCTGAATAAGTCTGAAGGCCATCTTTGACGACTGTCAAAATTTGTGTTAGAATTACTGATAATGTTTTAGTAGTACATTTAGAGGAACCTGCAATATATCTTTCCTTGTATGGATTTTTGTGAAGTTTTGGAATCCAATACAAGTAAGGCAGGTCAAGTTCTTCCTGTTTTAAATTGATACCAAAAGACCCAAGGACTCCCCTATGATTGGAAAGAACTTCATCTTTTGTAAAATTAGTTTTGGTATAAGTAGGATTCTCTGATATACTATCTAAACCAAGCTCCTTAATAAGACATTCAACATAAAATTTCTTACAAACGAAAATAATGTTATTAGAAGCTTTATCAGCAGGGACAACAACATACCTGTTATGTATGTCAGTAAGGACCGCAGAAACCTCAGGGTCCCTGAGCACTAAAGAAGGTTTAGTACCCATAGACCCATTAAGTTTTGCTATCCTTGACTTGACAAAATTTCTAATTGTCCTTATCCAGTCGGATAAAGTATCAAGCTCTACGTCTTCTAATTTAGCCCAACCTCTAGCATACTCTTCAACAGAATCCATAATAATTTTGAAATTCTGTCCCCAAGTAAAAGGTTGAGCCTTCCTGTATTTAGGGCCTTTTGAAAGAAGACATCTTAATTTAGTATTCTCAATAATATTGAGATCACCTATTACTACATGCCCAGATGGTTTTTAAATGCAATATCCATGATGATAGCGTTAAGTTTAAACTCTGGTGTATTAAAATTTGTAGTAGTTTTGTATATGCATTCTTTTTGTAACTGATTTAGACGGGAAAGTGGTAAAGAATACAGTTTGGTACGAATATGGTGTAATCCGAGAGGTTTCTGAATGAATGGTAAAAGATTAGAAAAACTAACATCATGGATATTGGGTTTATTGTAACTTCGATGCCCATGACTTCTTTTGTTACGTGTAGTTCTGTTGAACAGGTGTAAAACATTAACATTCTTACAACCTGGGCTAGAAAGGTTTCCCACTCTATCAATTTTATCATTGCATCCATATGGTGATGCAGTGCCTAGTTCTCTTATCCAATAGTTCTCCCGTTGTAATCGGAATGGTATACTTAAAATAGGACTATTAGTGTGGTGGTATATTTTTTCCAAAATTCTAACCTTCATAGACAGCACGGAATGGTCCGGTTGATTGAAGTGTTGGTAAATAAGTTGGTTACCATAATTATTTATTTCAAACCGATGACCATTCATTCGTGCATTTAGTCTGCCTTTGGTTTCGCCCACATATATGAGTCCACATAAAATACACTCTATTCCATATACAACATTGGAAGATTTACAGTTCAGATCATCGTGGCTACGTAAAGTGTACTCCTTAGAAGTAAAATTGCTTGTAAAATGTGTAACTGTAATCAAAATTTTACAGGTTTTGCAATTTTTAGAATTGCAAGAAGTAACAGCGCAGTATGATAAATTATTATCATAGTCAAAAATATCAGTAAGTTTGACAGTTGTGTTTTTGACAAGTAAACAAGTAAACGGGGAAAATGTGTAGAGTCAACAGTGCAATATGTCAGAAAAAGATACAGTTGCAATTCTCAATTCTTTGAAGACCGATAAATTTGCAAATAAAAAGGGTGTATGGGATAGTCGTGATATACAATACATTTCTTCTGCTTTTCGTTCGCAGATTAGCTGATGAAATTGCGATCTGCGATGCAGATTTGAAAGTCATTTTGAGATATTTTAAAAGTAAACATTTAATGACCATTAAATTAAATGCAACAAAATGGGAAAAGGTCTCGGCCTTATGTGATTTGACAGGAAGAAGCATCTCGGACAAACCAAAAAACATGCCAAAAGACAGTACCAAGTTAAACGTTTAAGCGAATATGCACTCGGTGTTCTGACTGGGAGGAATGACCTAAAAGCTGCGTTAAACATTGCCTATGCGGAGTATGCTTGGCCTGAAAGGTTACAGACTTAGAAAACACAGTCACCGATCAATGATGAAATGAAAGTAATAGGATCTTATCCGGACTATTGGTTTTATATTCCGGAATTCAGCTATGATCGGCAACAACTCGAAGTAAGATACATAGATTCGTCTCACTTACTCACTCGAACTAGACGGAAGGTTTGCAAAGGAGGTATAGAGAGATTGAGCAGCAACCTTGGCTAAAAGCAGCATCGACAAGAAAAACATTTTTGACCTCAGTAATGGTAGAAGATGTCATCGATCCCATGTCGGTACCAATGGCTGTGACACATTTTAGTTCTGAAGTCATGAGGGATAATGGAGACATCCATGCGGCAGATCTATGTCATGATGTTAGAAATTGGTGGAAGGCGGAAGATGAGGCTGGCATATCTGCAATTGATCGAATCAAAATGCGTTTCTGTTTGCGAGACCGTTTATTAAGAGATGTGGATTTCAGTAAATTTCCTCCACCAACAAAATATGTTAACGGATGGCCTATACAACTGTGGGAGGTATTAATAGCAAGTATTGACTCAAAATCTATATTATACTCATTGACAAAGACAGGAACATACAACACAAGGGCTTTTAGCAGTATGATGGGGGAAACGTTCTTCTCAGAGGTTGCAAACCAAGATAAGCATGGTGGACACGGGACATTAACAGCTGCTGAATTTGAACATTTTATGGGATCAGTTATAGAACAAATGCACATACGATTAGACAGCAATAGGTATATTCAAATTAACTATTATAATAGTTAATACTTTGAAGTCTGTGAGTTTAATATATCATGCCATGTTAACTGGCATTTAGTTTCTGAAAGTCTTGTTTTCTCTTTCGAAGCTTCGTTCATTTCAGTTATAAAGTTAAACCAATGAACTATTTAATGGCATTCTAATTTGTACATGAAGGCTTTAACGGAATATGACATTTATACATCGGGTATGGTGTCTTGGTTAGAAAGGAAATACAGGAAACGTGCCAGTTAAAACCAAACTTGATATTACATTTTTCATTTTTACAAGTATTTCCCTGGTTTACAAGCTGAATTGTTCGCTTTGACACAACAGTCACAAAAAATCGTTTCTTGCAATATTGATCAATCAGAAAAGTCACAAGAATTGTTTCTTGCAACATATATATATATTGATAAATCAATAAGTGTATCACCCTGATTTAAACCTCTTTTTATGAATTTGTATATTTGCCTACTATTGTGGATACAACTTAGTAATTATTTGAATTTATTTCTTTACTGCAGTACAGTTAGTGTTATCTCATTTTGATTCATGTTTTTATCGTAAATCGTGGTTTCCTCGAGCCTTAGGTTATTGTATTTCTGAAGGCAATAAACTTAATACCGGAAATAGGTTCATCAAATTATATGGGTCTTAATAGTAAGATTATGTATGAAATATTAATTAAAATGATTTACGTTCACTTATTTTGCCTTTGAAATGACACAACCTTAATTGTCTTTATTATTCTATTATAGATCATTTGCATACAGAACATCCAAAACAACTGCGTACAATCTAGTTGGTGCAGAAGATTCCATGTTGGAATCAACGACAAATCAGTGTCGTGAAAGTTTACAACCGTCCCAGAGTATACTGAAAACAGCGCATACCATTAATGTGATGTATGTATAGAAACAAAAAACAATTCCATGTGTATCATTTGGGGTGGAAACCATAGTTTGAATAATATCAATAATTTGCAAAATTCTATGTGAATATAATCAAGCTTCACTTGTAGTTTTTTGGTCAGAAGCATAAAACACTGCTTTAAGATAGGTTATTAATGAAAGTATAACAATACCAAATAACCTAAGTATTATTTGTAACCGGAAAATCTTTAGACATTCAATACGTCAACATTGAATACATAAATTGACTTCTGATATTTGAGTTCATGAGCTCCAGACGAGTAAGGCAGACTCTTGACTTGGCACTAACAAGTGTCATGGATAAAGAAACTGTCACGACAATGTCCAAGGCCATTTAAGCACAGAAACGCCAAATTTGTCCACCATCTTATGATTGCAACCATAGAACTTGTTACCTTGGGATTGATGATTCTTGGCTTGTAATATCCCAACGTTACATTTATAAATAAGGAGTTTTTCCTTCCTCTTTTACTCTTAAGAAGCTCTTGCATAACATATAAGCTGTGAATCATATATGCCATAAACGGAGGATACTGGAAAGTTTCGGTTGAAAAAAGTAAATTTGACAATAGGAAAATAAAATCATCACGTTTACAGAGTTTTTCCTAAATGTCAAAAGCAAGTTGTAAAACTTCAGTTTCAAGCTATTAATCCAGACTTTTGCAAAATAATAATACGCTGGAAGGTGTGTAGTTACTTGCAGTTAAGTGCACGTCAGTGTCTCGTTAAAGACTTCCGTTGACTGACAAGATGAACATCTCCAATTAAACCGAGATGGTTAGGTTTGGCACACAATAAAGTGGATTTGAAATTGTAGCTGAAATGAGTGTATATGGAAACAAAAGCACACATTAAATAAATAAAAGAACACTTTAACACAAGACCAAAGACACACATGCTATACTTAAGGATACATTGGGTGTACGTTGGGAAAAGGCTCGTGTGAACGAATCCAAGATATTGCCAACACGTAAAAATGGGTATTCCGGATGAATGACTGATATAAGACAGAAAATTATAAGTAAAGAGTAACACAAGTTGAAACTTTTTTTAATTCATAAAATTTATCATAAAAAACGCTTCCCTGAGCAGTTTTGTAAATAATGAAATAAATGAGTAAAATTATGTAATAAATCATAACAGCTGTAAACAAACACAGTTAAGTTCCTATCATATTCATTGAAATTCTGTAAATCAGGAAATGATCGCAATTTTTGTCTATTTTGAGTAAATTCGCGAACAGTTTGTTAGGCAAAATTACACGAAAAAAGATTATAAAAATTAAAAATGAACCTTTATCAAGATTTGAAATTGAACCATTCGAATAGCTATATAAATTGCTATTTACACAAAAAGTAGACAAAGTGAATATTTTCCTATTTACAGCATGAGACAAAAACTAAAGACTAGTAGATACTTCTACTGTAAACACGGTTCAGTCGTATCATACAAAGGAAAAAGAGGTAGTGTAAAACAACAATAAAAAAAATAATAAAATAATAAAAAACGCTTCCCTGAGCAGTTTTGTAAATAATGAAATAAATGAGTAAAATTATGTAATAAATCATAACAGCTGTAAACAAACACAGTTAAGTTCCTATCATATTCATTGAAATTCTGTAAATCAGGAAATGATCGCAATTTTTGTCTATTTTGAGTAAATTCGCGAACAGTTTGTTAGGCAAAATTACACGAAAAAAGATTATAAAAATTAAAAATGAACCTTTATCAAGATTTAAAATTGAACCATTCGAATAGCTATATAAATTGCTATTTACACAAAAAGTAGACAAAGTGAATATTTTCCTATTTACAGCATGAGACAAAAACTAAAGACTAGTAGATACTTCTACTGTAAACACGGTTCAGTAGTATCATACAAAGGAAAAAGAGGTAGTGTAAAACAACAATAAAAAAAAATAGTAATATTAAGGTCGTCGCATAAAAACCAGGAGAAGCTTACATTCCTGGTATAGTCAGTCGTGCATCAAGTTTTTGTGGGCGGTATCGCCTATATAAAGTCAGCTACACTAATTTCTAGACTTACGGATGGTATTATATGTTACATTGTAGATGACATAAATTGGAAACTCCGGAGAGACTATTCAGATCCTTGAAACCTTGTTTACACGACTAGAAGCATTTTCAATATTACCTTGTTTCAAATCAATTAAATCGTGTTCAAATATCAACATTCAATAACATTATTAAAAAAATCATTTAATTTAAAAAATATGCATACCCGGTGCTTAAGAACGAAGTATTTTACAAAACTATCTAGAAACAAATAAGTCTCCCGAAACTTCGAGGGATACATAATAACTGATGGACAGATGAGAGACGCATAGAAATCTGAAATATCAAACTTGAACAACAAATTGGCTAAATATTTTACCCGAATAAATGCTGAAATAAAACATATGTTAGCATGATATCATTTGAGTAAAAAACACGCTAATTAAAAAAAATAAATTGATAACTTCAATTTTAAAATATAATTAAAAAAAACTTCCTTCTTTCATAACAAAACGTCCTTAACCATGTTAACGCATTCGGAATTGCACAATGTTTGTTTGTATTCGTTAACAGACTGTATATTATCAGTGTTTATTATTCATATGTTTCTGTAAGTATTCCTTGTTCTTGAAAACTTTTCGGCATTTGGGATAGTTTACACTTTGATCATGATGGGTAAGATGGTACCTTTTAAGGTATCGTTCAGATTTGTAAGTTTTACAACATAATGTGCATCGAAACCTTTCATCTTTGTGTAGCTGCATATGCCTGTTTAGATTATTCTTAAATCGGAATTTTTTATGACACTCATTACACGTTTGCCTTTTTTCTCCTGTATGAGTCCCCATGTGATCCTTCAACTGACGAAGTATTTCAAATGATGCCGCACAGATGGAACATTTGTGTTTTAACTGGTTTGTTTCTCTTTTGCAGTGACGTTCAAGGTCTGCTTTAGAATAAAATTTCTTATGGCAAGTATCGCACTCGAAACATCTTTCTCTTTTTTGCTCACAATTGTGTCTAGAGTAATTCACTTTGCTAAAAAAAAGTTAGGCAACATACATCACATTTATAGCGGCCATCCTTTTTGTGTCTTAATTCATGCTGTCGCAGGGAGCTTTTGTTGGACTTTTTCATACCGCACACACAGCATAAGTAGTGTTTCTTCATATTTCTGAAGGAACAAAAAAGTTTAGAAAGAAAAACATCATAAACCGGTACAACGATAATAAACATGTCAAAATTGGAAATAATTTCTACCACTTGTGTTCCCTACATCGTGTAATTGTATAATGTGCCCTACATCATTTCTTGAAATACTTTGATAATGAGGTTATTATTTGAGTATCGAGTACAATTGTTGTGTTGCTACCCCCAAAATCCATTACGATTTAAAACACATTGCAAAATTATAACTACAATGGTAGTTACACGTCTTTGGCACTGTTCCTGCAATTTTAAGGCAAAAGTGTGCCCCTATCCCGGCCGTCAAAAATTTTTTGTCCGAAGTGTTTCAATAAACTGCCAGGTTTTAGAATAGATTTTTGACAACCGAGTGTTGTTCATAAGAGTAAAAGTTCGGTGCGCTATCAGAAAAATATGAAACACCTCTGTAATTCATGCAATTCAAGAATACTTACTTCGAATCGCTTGTTTTCGCCGCCATTTTTATGAAATTTTGTGTTCCCGAATCCCGGTTTGTGACGTACCTTCTCCCCCCTGTCCTAATAATCAGAATATGCAAATAAGTTGCTATTTATTGTAAATTCTTTGAAAATCTTTTCTGAAATTACTGGGCTAAACAAAACCGTATTTGGTGCCGAAGATCCTAGATGGAGTAGTTTAAATTTCATGAAAATTAGCTTTTTTGGGGGGATCCCATATAGAGACCATTGCTATAAATGACATGCAACCTGTCCACCAGTTGAGCGATACGGACCAATTGCCTCTTGTTAGTTAATTGATTGTTCATTTCCTTTATGCTAACAAACTCATTTGTTTAAAATGTTTTTTTTTCAAAATAAAATAACATACTTGTGTTTTAGAATTTAAATGTGTTATAATTTGATTAAGTCACCCAGGTTTGAAAATGTATAGGATATACTTACTATAGGGTCATTAATACTCGTGGTTTAAAATATCATTGTTTTGTTATTTTGTTAAAGAAAATTTTATGAATTGATGTTTTGTTAAAGTAATTCTCTTTTGGGTCATATAAATTTAAAAAATCATATTGTCAAATACACTAGTCCATGAAAATAGCAAGTGTAATGTTATCTCCCACGAATATTTGTGACTTTACAGTAAACTATTGTTTCCATTTAGGCATATTATTGAGCAGAAAGTTGACCATTTTGTCACCTTAAGCTCAGTGTTTTTTTCTTTATTAGAGACCATCGTCCAAAACTGCTTCAAAAACAGATAAAGCCTGTTTTTCAAACTAAGGCATACTAAGTCCTAAAAAGTAAATTGTGTAATGTTCAAATCTTGCTAATTTAAATCAACTTACATTACTAAAGTTATAGACTCTGTACATATGGTAACCGTATATGTTGTTCAAAACATAACTCCAATTGAAGCTGAAGGTCTCGAGAGTAATATGTTTGATTATTGTATCAGGGCCAAACATATTACTGTCATGGAGGGATTTTATGAAAAGTGTATTTTTAAGATTTCTTTCTTCATAATGTCACAAAGCAGTAAATTTAAGAACTAGCTGAATGGAAGCAAAATCAACCAAGAAAATACAACTAAAAAACTAGAAGAAAGATTAGAACGACGAATTTTTTAAAATCTCAATAATGTATAATACGATGACTTTTGTAGGTTATGAAATAATAACAGTTCTTGATAGTTCAAGTTTTTTTTAACTTGCTGGGTAGCAAGTCGTCAGTTCATGTATGCTAATAGATTCATTTCCGTGAGGTTAAAGAGTGAAAAATGTGTAACTAGTTTTATCCTTATTTCATTTTGTCACTAAAATCTAAGACAATTCAGGATCAATAGGTTGTTTCTCTAGAACACAAACCAGCCTGAAAAATCGCTATAAGACATTTTGATAAAAGTTTTTGTGTTGAAAATCCATTTTTTCGAATAAGTATTGCGTTTCTTGCGTTTTTGTTCTCTATTCCACTTCTAAGCCCGTAGTGATGTTGTATTGGTGTCGTTTCTGTTAAAAAGCTCGTTAAAAAACATTTACCGTTGTAATGCGCTCAGGGCGATGCATATTGCGTCGTGAGGAGGTTTTATTTTGTGTGAATACAATCGTGGCACGGTATCTTAGGTTTTTTAACATATCTTCTGACGGAACAGTCGTCTAACCGTCACGTATTCAAATTACTACTCGCACATTTGAAACGATCAGAATAAGTGATGATAAAGCTTTTAAGCCAAAAGCTTTGAATGCTTTCTCAAAGTTGTTTAAAAGCAAGACACCCTAACAGAGAAAACAAAAGAGTGTAATTAGTTACATTAATCAATCACTGCTATTTGGATCCCTGTCAAGGGAAAAGCCAGTAGTATACATGGTCAATTATTTATTGTACGTTATAAAATCATACGATTTTTCAAACATCTCTTATGCAGAACGTCTTCAATGTATGGCACTAAGGCAACTTGACGCGATTTGTTGCTGTACAGCGTGGACGTAGCATAGTTTAAATGGCGTCTTTACTTCGTGCGTTAACGAAGTCCACATTTTACTCCATGTACATAAGGTACTCGTTTTACTTCGTAAATGAGGTCCACATCTTACAGTGTGTAAACAAAGTCCTCATTTTACCGTGTGTAAAACGAAGTCCTCGCTTTACTGTGTGTAAATGAAGTCCTCATTTTACCGTGTGTAAACAAAGTCCTCACTTTACTGTGTAAAAAAAGGTCCTCATTTTACCGTGTGTAAACGAAGTCCTGACTTTACTGTGTGTAAATGAAGTCCTCATTTTACCGTGTGTAAACGAGGTCCGCATTTGGTGTGTAAAAATCTTACGGCTAAAAGTTTTACTACAGCCACAAAAAATTGGGTACAACATTACGACCTCACAGAGAGCAATATATTGAAATTTCACCCTTTTGGTTCATCTCTGAATGTGGGTCTGCATTTTGGAGGGTACAGGCTTCGGTCCTCATTTTTCCACCCCATGTACGTGTGTGTGTGTGTGTGTGTGTGATGTTAGGCATTTCTCCAACATTTGAAATTGTTAACAGCGTTCTGCATAGCTTAAAATTTAAAACTCTTTAGCTGTAAGTCTAAAACCTAACTTAAACCTCATGCATGCAACTTTAACTTCATGTATACAACTTAAACGTCAAGTTTTCAACTTTATAAAATAATTTTGCAACTTAAATTTTCATTCATGCAAGTTAAAAAAATCCATGTATGCAACTTAATGTTATTTGTAAAATTATGCATGTAACTTTAAAAATAATTTTGCAACTTAAATATCATTTATGCAAATTTAAAAATAATTTTGCAACTTAAATATCATTTATGCAACTTTAAAAATTCATCTAAGCTACTTAATGGCATTTGTGCAACTTAAGTTTTCATGATTGCCATCTGAAGTCTTTAAGTGATTTTTTAACATATGGTAAGATTCAAGGTGTTAATAAGTCTAACTTAAAGTATTAAGATCTGAAATTTATTGAAATTTGGTCGACTGTCTTTGAATTTATTCTATTTTATTCGAAAAAAAGTCTTGATTTCATTTGCCAAAATCGATTGGTTTTGGTCGAATATCCTTTCCAGTAATTAGAGCGTTTGTCCAAATGTTTAATGTTTTTCGGTTTGATAGGATTCCAAAAATTGTTTTCAAATTACCTTTTTGATTCTGGACGATCCTCTCTGAATTGCAAAACTTACTGAGGTAACCAAGTTTTGCTACTCAAGTAACCCTTTGAATACTCATGTAACTTTTTTAGATTTCCCTTGAATAAAGGATACCTCCGGAGTTGCATGTATATATTTTCATATTATTTTATGTTTAAGTTTGAGCGAAGGCACTAGCAAAACTTTCTTCATACCATATATAAACAGGTTAGGGTCGGAATCGAACCCACTAACTCTAACCGAACATGATAACCATAAAACGCATATTAATTCCTACTCAAGTGACCATTCATGTTACAAGAGTAAGTAAAAATAAAATAAAACAAACATACCAGTCCTTGTCTATATCACAATCCAATAAACAAAGTAAACACTTTGCAAACTGGCAAAATATGTTATACACGTGAACTTCCATCAAGGAAGTGAGGCCGGGTGCTCCGAAAGGTAAGCACCTCCTGTCTAGCTAGCTACACCCGCCACGTGCAAGTCAATTTTGAGAATGAAAGGAACAAAGAACTATTGTAAGTCAAATATATCCAGTATAAGTTGGGATACAGTGACTACATACTTATCAACAATATTGTGATGACGGCCATAAAATTTTTTAAGGGCCCTGATAAGCCTAGGCTTGCAATATCCTTCTGCCAACAATTTAATTGTAAGTAATTTGCTTTGTTGCAGAAAGTCCTCATAGTGGGAAAACCAAAAATGTTACCCGAGTCGGTTTAGAAGACGATATTTTCTGATCTAAGTAGGTGTTAGGAAGAATTTACCTACTGAGGTAACCAAGTTTTACTTAACAAGTAACCGGTTAACTACTCGTGTTACTTTTAGTTTTTTCTTTGAATTAAGGATACATCCGGGGTTGCATGTATATGTTTTTATATGATTTTAGATTTAAGTTTGCGCAAAGGCACTAGCCAAACTTTCTTCATACCATGTAAAAAAAAGGCTAAAAATGTCAACCAAGTCAGTTTAGAAGACCATATTTTGTCAACTGAGTAGGTATTACGAAGAATTTACCTACTGAAGTAACCAAGTTGTACTACTCTAGTAACCGTTTAACAATTCATGTAACTTTTTTACCTAACTTTAAAATGAAGGATACCTCCGGGATTGCATGTATATATTTTCATATGATTTTCTGTTTAAGTTTGAGGGAAGGCACTAGCCAAAATTCCTTCATACCATCTAAAACAGGTTAGGATTGGAATCAAACCCACATTCAAAACCATTATGATAACCCTAAATAGCTTATTAATTCCAACGCAAGTGAATATTAATGTTACCAGAGTAAGTAACAAAGACCAAAAATGTTACTACCTGAGTCGGTTTAGAACACGATAATTTGTCTCCTGAGCAGGTATTACAAAGAATTTACCTACTGAGGTAACCAAGTTTTACTACGCAAGTAACCGGTTGACTACTGATGTTACTTTTTTAGTTTTCCTTTGAATAAAGGATACCTTCGGAGTTGAATGTATATTTTTTTATATGATTTTATGTTAAAGTTTCAGCGAGGGCACTAGCCGAAATTCCTTCATATTATGTAACAAACAGGTTAGGGTTGGAATGAAACCCACTATCTCAAAACCAATATGATAACCCTAAATGGCTTATTAATTCTCAATCAAGTGACCATTCATGTTACTTGAGTAAGTAACAAAGACCAAACATATTACCCGAGTCGGTTTAGAACACGATATTTTGTCCCCTGAGTAGGAATAACGAAAAATTTACCTACTTAGGTAACCAAGTTTTACTACACAAGTAACCGGTTAACTATTCATGTAACTTTTTTTACTTTACTTTAAAATGAAGGATACCTCCGGAGTTGCATGTATATATTTTCTTAAGATTTTATGTTTAAGTTTGAGCGAAGGCGCTAGCCAAATTTTTTTCATACCATATTAAAACAGACACGGATGGAAATCGAACCAATTAACCCTAACCGAAGATGATAACCCAAATTAGCTTATTTATTCCTTCAAGTGACCATTCATGTCACCAGAGTAAAATACAAAGATAAAAATATTACCCGAGTCGGTTTAGAAGACCATATTTTGTCACCTAAGTAGGTATTACGATGAATTTTCCTCCTGAGGTAACCAACTTGTACTACACAAATAGCCGGTTAACTACTGATGTTACTTTTTTTGTTTACCTTTAAATGAAGGATACCTTCAGGGTTGCATGTATATATTTTGTTATGATTTTATGTTTTAGTTTGAGCGACGTCGCTACCCAAATTTGTTTCATATCATGTAAAAAAAGGCTAGGGTTGGCATTGAACCCACTAACCTTAACCGAATATGATAATCCTAAATAGCTTATTAATTCCTTCAAGTGACCATTCATGTTACCAGAGTAAATAACAAAGTCCAAAAATGTTACCCGAGTCGGTTAAGAAGACAATATTTTGTCACCTAAGTAGGTATTACGAACGATTTACCTACTGAGGTAACATTTTTTACTACACAAGTAACCGGTTAACTACTCATGTATCTTTTTTACTTTACTTTAAAATGAAGGATACCACCAGGATTGCATACATATATATTTTCTTAAGATTTTATGTTTAAGTTTGAGCGAAGGCGCTAGCCAAAATTCCTTCATACCATGCAAAAAAAACAGGTTAGGGTTGGAATCGAACCCACTCAAAACCAATATCATAACCCTAAAAAGCTTATTAATTCCTACTTAAGTGAACAATCATGTTACCACAGTAAGTAACAAAGACCAAAAATGTTACCCGAGTCGTTTTACAACAAGATATTTTGTCCTATCAGTAGGTATTACGAAGAATTTACCTACTCAGGTTAACAAGTTTCACTACTCCATTAACCAGTTAACTACTATGTAACTTTTTTTACTTAACCTTAAAATGAAGGATACCTCCAGGATTGCATGAGTGTATTTTCATATGATTTTATGTTTAAGTTTGAGTGAAGGCACTAGCCAAAATTCCTTTATACCATATAAAAACAGGCTCGGGATGGAATAAAACCGACTAACTCAAAACCAATATGATAATCCTAAATAGTTTATTATTTCTTACTCAAGTGACCATTCATGTTACTAGAGTAGGTAACAAAGACCAAAAATGTTACCCGAGTCGGTTTAGAACACGATATTTTTTCCCCTGAGTAGGTATTACGAAGAATTGTTACTACTCAAGTAACCGGTTAACTACTCAAGTTACTTTTTTGCTTTATTTTAAAATGAAGGATATCTCCGGAGTTGCATGTATATATTTTTTTATAAGATTTTATGTTTAAGTTTGAGCGAAGGCACTAGCCAAACTTTTTTCATACCATATAAAAACAGACTCGGTAGGGAATCGACCCGCTAACCCTAACCGAACATGATAACCCTAATAACTGATTTATTCCTTCAAGTGACCATTTATGTCACCAATGTAAGTAACGAAGATAAAAATATTACCCGTGTCGGTTGGGAAGACCATATTTTGTCACCTGAGTAGGTATTTGGAAGAATATACCTACTGAGGTAACCAAGTTTTACTACTCAAGTAACCTGTTACCTACTCATGTAACTTCATTACTTTACTTTAAAATGAATTTACGTCCTAACCCTAACCAAGTTTTACTACTTAAGTAACCGGTTAACTACTCATGTAACTTTTTAAGTTTACCTTTAAATGTAGTATACCTTCAGGGTTGCATGTATATATTTTCATATGATTTTATGTTTAAGTTTGAGCGAAGGCGCTAGCCAAATTTCTTTCATATGTAACCCTAACCCTAACCCTAACCCTAATAACTGATTTATTCCTTCAAGTGACCATTTATGTCACCAATGTAAGTAACGAAGATAAAAATATTACTCGTGTCGGTTGGGAAGACCATATTTTGTCACCTGAGTAGGTATTTGGAAGAATATACCTACTGAGGTAACCAAGTTTTACTACTCAAGTAACCTGTTACCTACTCATGTAACTTCATTACTTTACTTTAAAATGAATTTACGTCCTAACCCTAACCAAGTTTTACTACTCAAGTAACCGGTTAACTACTTATGTAACTTTTTAAGTTTACCTTTAAATGTAGGATACCTTCAGGGTTGCATGTATATATTTTCATATGATTTTATGTTTAAGTTTGAGCGAAGGCGCTAGCCAAATTTCTTTCATATGTAAAAACAGGCTCGGGTCGGAATTGAACCAACTAACACTAACCGAAAATGATAACCTAAAATAGCTTATTAATTCATTCAAGTGACCATTCATGTTACCATAGTAAGTAACAAAGACCAAAAGTGTTACCCGAGTCGGTTTAGAAGACCATATTTTGTCACCTGAGTAGGTATTTGGAAGAATTTACCTACTGAGGTAACCAAGTTTTACTACTCAAGTAACCTGTTACCTACTCATGTAACTTCATTACTTTACTTTAAAATGAAGGATACCTCCGGGATTGCATGTCAATATTTTCATATGATTTTATGTTTAAGTTTGAGGGAAGGAACTAGCCAAAATTCCTTCATACCATGTAAAAAACAGGTTAGGATTGGAATCTAACCCACTAACTCAAAACCAATATGATAACCCTGTATACAAATGTAGCTTATTAATTCCTACTCAAGTGACCATTCAAGTTACCACAGTAGGTACCGAAGACCAAAAATGTAACCGAAGTCGGTTTAAAAGACGATATTTTGTCACCTGAGTAGGTATTGAGAAGAACTTACCTACTGCGGTAACCAAGTTTTACCACTCAAGTAACCGGTTGACTACTCATATTACTTTTATCGTATTCCTTTGAATAAAGGATACCTCCGGGGTTGCATGTATATATTTTCATATCATTTAATGTTACAAGTTGGAGCGAAGTCGCTAGCCAAATTTCTTGGTACCGTGTAAAAAACAGGCCCGGATGGGAATCCAACACATTAAACCCTAACCGAATATGATAACCCTAAATAGCTTATTAATTCCTTCAGGTGACCATTCATGTTACCTTAGTAAGTAACGTATACCAAAATATTACCTGAGTCGGTTTCGAAGAACATATTTTGTCACCTCAGTAGGTATTACCTACTTAGGTAACCAAGTTTAACTACTCAAGTAACCGGTTGACTACTCATGTATCTTTTTTACTTTACTTTAAAACGAAGGATACCTCCGGGATTGCATGTATATATTTTCATATGATTTTATGTTTAAGTTTGAAGGAAGGCACTAGACAAAATTCCTTTTTACCATGTAAAAAACACGTTAGGGTGGGAATTGAACCCACTAACACTTACCGAAAATGATTACCCTAAATAGCTTATTAATTCCTTCAAGTGGCCATTCATGTTACCATAGTAAGTAAGAGAGACCAAAAATGTTACAAGAGTCGGTTTATAAGACCATATTTTGTCACCTGAGTAGGTATACGAAGAATTTAACTACTTAGGTAACCAAGTTTTACTAATCAAGTAACCGGTTGACTACTCATGATACTTTTTTAGTTTTCCTTTGAATAAAGGATACCTTCGGAGTTGCATGTATATTTTTTTATATGATTTTATGTTAAAGTTTCAGCAAGGGCACTAGCCGAAATTCCTTCATATTATGTAAAAAACAGGTTAGGGTTGGAATGAAACCCACTATCTCAAAACCAATATGATAACCCTAAATAGCTTATTAATTCTCAATCAAGTGACCATTCATGTTACTTGAGTAAGTAACAAAGACCAAACATATTACCCGAGTCGGTTTAGAACACGAAATTTTGTCCCCTGAGTAGGTATTACGAAAAATTTACCTACTTAGGTAACCAAGTTTTACTACACAAGTAACCGGTTAACTATTCATGTAACTTTTTTTTACTTTACTTTAAATTGAAGGATACCTCCGGAGTTGCATGTATATATTTTCTTAAGATTTTATGTTTAAGTTTGAGCGAAGGCGCTAGCCAAATTTTTTTCATACCATATTAAAACAGACACGGATGGAAATCGAACCAATTAACCCTAACCGAAGATGATAACCCAAAATAGCTTATTTATTCCTTCAAGTGACCATTCATGTCACCAGAGTAAAAAACAAAGATAAAAATATTACCCGAGTCGGTTTAGAAGACCATATTTTGTCACCTGAGTAGGTATTACGAAGAATTTTCCTCCTGAGGAAACCAACTTGTACTACTCAAATAGCCGGTTAACTACTGATGTTACTTTTTTAGTTTACCTTTAAATGAAGGATACCTTCAGGGTTGCATGTATATATTTTGTTATGATTTTATGTTTTAGTTTGAGCGACGTCGCTACCCAAATTTGTTTCATATCATGTAAAAAAAGGCTAGGGTTGGCATTGAACCCACTAACCTTAACCGAATATGTTAACCTTAAATAGCTTATTAATTCCTTCAAGTGACCATTCATGTTACCAGAGTAAATAACAAAGTCCAAAAATGTTACCCGAGTCGGTTTAGAAGACAATATTTTGTCACCTAAGTAGGTATTACGAACAATTTACCTACTGAGGTAACAAGTTTTACTACACAAGTAACTGGTTAACTACTCATGTATCTTTTTTACTTTACTTTAAAATGAAGGATACCACCAGGATTGCATGTATATATTTTCTTAAGATTTTATGTTTAAGTTTGAGCGAAGGCGCTAGCCAAATTTTTTTCATACCATATCAAAACAGACACGGATGGAAATCGAACCAATTAACCCTAACCGAAGATGATAACCCAAAAAAGCTTATTTATTCCTTCAAGTGACCATTCATGTCACCAAAGTAAAAAACAAAGATAAAAATATTACCCGAGTCGGTTTAGAAGACCATATTTTGTCCCCTGAGCAGGTATTACGAAGAATTTACCTACTGAGGTAACCAAGTTTTACTACGCAAGTAACCGGTTGACTACTGATGTTACTTTTTTAGTTTTCCTTTGAATAAAGGATACCTTCGGAGTTGCATGTATATTTTTTTATATGATTTTATGTTAAAGTTTCAGCGAGGGCACTAGCCGAAATTCCTTCATATTATGTAAAAAACAGGTTAGGGTTGGAATGAAACCCACTATCTCTAAACCAATATGATAACCCTCAATAGCTTATTAATTCTCAATCAAGTGACCATTCATGTTACTTGAGTAAGTAACAAAGACCAAACATATTACCCGAGTCGGTTTAGAACACGAAATTTTGTCCCCTGAGTAGCTATTACGAAAAATTTACCTACTTAGGTAACCAAGTTTTACTACACAAGTAACCGGTTAACTATTCATGTAACTTTTTTTACTTTACTTTAAAATGAAGGATACCTCCGGAGTTGCATGTATATATTTTCTTAAGATTTTATGTTTAAGTTTGAGCGAAGGCGCTAGCCAAATTTTTTCATACCATATTAAAACAGACACGGATGGAAATCGAACCAATTAACCCTAACCGAAGATGATAACCCAAAATAGCTTATTTATTCCTTCAAGTGACCATTCATGTCACTAGAGTAGGTAACAAAGACCAAAAATGTTACCCGAGTCGGTTTAGAACACGATATTTTTTCCCCTGAGTAGGTATTACGAAGAATTTTTACTACTCAAGTAACCGGTTAACTACTCAAGTTACTTTTTTGCTTTACTTTAAAATGAAGGATACCTCCGGAGTTGCATGTATATATTTTTTTATAAGATTTTATGTTTAAGTTGAGCGAAGGCACTAGCCAAACTTTTTTCATACCATATAAAAACAGACTCGGTAGGGAATCGAACCCGCTAACCCTAACCGAACATGATAACCCTAATAACTGATTTATTCCTTCAAGTGACCATTTATGTCAACAGTAAGTAACGAAGATAAAAATATTACCCGTGTCGGTTGGGAAGACCATATTTTGTCACCTGAGTAGGTATTTGGAAGAATATACCTACTGAGGTAACCAAGTTTTACTACTCAAGTAACCTGTTACCTACTCATGTAACTTCATTACTTTACTTTAAAATGAATTTACGTCCTAACCCTAACCAAGTTTTTCTACTCAAGTAACCGGTTAACTACTTATGTAACTTTTTAAGTTTACCTTTAAGTGTAGGATACCTTCAGGGTTGCATGTATATATTTTCATATGATTTTATGTTTAAGTTTGAGCGAAGGCGCTAGCCAAATTTCTTTCATATGTAAAAACAGGCTCGGGTCGGAATTGAACCAACTAACACTAACCGAAAATGATAACCTAAAATAGCTTATTAATTCATTCAAGTGACCATTCATGTTACCATAGTAAGTAACAAAGACCAAAAGTGTTACCCGAGTCGGTTTAGAAGACCATATTTTGTCACCTGAGTTGGTATTTGGAAGAATTTACCTACTGAGGTAACCAAGTTTTACTACTCAAGTAACCTGTTACCTACTTACTTAACTTTAAAATGAAGGATACCTCCTGGATTGCATGTCAATATTTTCATATGATTTTATGTTTAAGTTTGAGGGAAGGAACTAGCCAAAATTCCTTATACCATGTAAAAAACAGGTTAGGATTGGAATCTAACCCACTAACTCAAAACCAATATGATAACCCTGTATACAAATGTAGCTTATTAATTCCTACTCAAGTGACCATTCATGTTACCACAGTAGGTACCGAAGACCAAAAATGTAACCGAAGTCGGTTTAGAAGACGATATTTTGTCACCTGAGTAGGTATTGAGAAGAACTTACCTACTGCGGTAACCAAGTTTTACCACTCAAGTAACCGGTTGACTACTCATGTTACTTTTATCGTATTCCTTTGAATAAAGGATACCTCCGGGGTTGCATGTATATATTTTCATATCATTTAATGTTACAAGTTGGAGCGAAGTCGCTAGCCAAATTTCTTGGTACCGTGTAAAAAACAGGCCCGGATGGGAATCCAACACATTAAACCCTAACCGAATATGATAACCCTAAATAGCTTATTAATTCCTTCAGGTGACCATTCATGTTACCTTAGTAAGTAACGTATACCAAAATATTACCTGAGTCGGTTTCGAAGAACATATTTTGTCACCTCAGTAGGTATTACCTACTTAGGTAACCAAGTTTAACTACTCAAATAACCGGTTGACTACTCATGTATCTTTTTTACTTTACTTTAAAACGAAGAATACCTCCGGGATTGCATGTATATATTTTCATATGATTTTATGTTTAAGTTTGAAGGAAGGCACTAGACAAAATTCCTTTATACCATGTAAAAAACACGCTAGGGTGGGAATTGAACCCACTAACACTTACCGAAAATGATTACCCTAAATAGCTTATTAATTCCTTCAAATGGCCATTCATGTTACCATAGTAAGTAAGAAAGACCAAAAATGTTACAAGAGTCGGTTTATAAGACCATATTTTGTCACCTGAGTAGGTATACGAAGAATTTAACTACTTAGGTAACCAACTTGTACTACTCAAATAGCCGGTTAACTACTGATGTTACTTTTTTAGTTTTCCTTTGAATAAAGGATACCTTCGGAGTTGCATGTATATTTTTTTATATGATTTTATGTTAAAGTTTCAGCAAGGGCACTAGCCGAAATTCCTTCATATTATGTAAAAAACAGGTTAGGGTTGGAATGAAACCCACTATCTCAAAACCAATATGATAACCCTAAATAGCTTATTAATTCTCAATCAAGTGACCATTCATGTTACTTGAGTAAGTAACAAAGACCAAACATATTACCCTAGTCGGTTTAGAACACGAAATTTTGTCCCCTGAGTAGGTATTACGAAAAATTTACCTACTTAGGTAACCAAGTTTTACTACACAAGTAACCGGTTAACTATTCATGTAACTTTTTTTTAACTTACTTTAAATTGAAGGATACCTCCGGAGTTGCATGTATATATTTTCATATGATTTTATGTTTAAGTTTGAAGGAAGGCACTAGACAAAATTCCTTTATACTATATAAAAACATGCTTGGGTGGAAATCGAACACACTAACCCTAACCGAGTATGATAACACTAAATAGCTCGCAATTCCTACTCAAATGACTATTCATGTAACCACAGTAAGTAACGAAGACCAAAATATTACCCGAGTCGTTTTAGAAGACCATATTTTGTCACTTGAGTAAGTATAAGCTACAATCTACCAAATGAGGTAACCAAGTTTTACTGTTCAAGTAACCGGTTGACTACTCATGTAACTTTTATAGTATTCCTTTGAATAAAGGATACCTCCGGAGTTACATGTTTATATTTTCATATGATTTTATGTTTAAGTTTGAGCGAAGGCACTAGCCAAAATTTCTTTATACCAGACAAAAACGAGTTCGGATGGGAATCGAGCCCACTAACACTAACTGAACATGATAACTCGAAATAGCTTATTAATTCCTTCAGGTGACCATTGATGTTACCAGAGTAAGTAACGAAGACAAAAATATTACCTGAGGCGGTTTAGAAGACAATATTTTGTCTTCTGAGTAGGTATTACGAAGACTTTACCAACTAAGTTAAATATATAACAAATACCTGCTAAATTTTGATGTACCAGATGTGCACATTTCGGAAAATCATTCCTCATCAGTGACACTAGGGACCGAAAAAGTTGATAGATTAAAAAACATACGCCAAACAGTTGCAAATTAATGAAACTAAAGTTCCAAAAATATGTGAATCCAAATCCAGCTAAGGAATGTTTTGCAGTAAGGAGAGACCTTAGTTTTAAATAAATTTCAAAAATAAAGATGACTGAAAATTTTGCTAAATAGTATATTTTCTGACAGCACAAAGTACTGCGTACTGAGTTTTGGGT